>NMRA01000003.1:1682144-1731940 GCA_002633005.1 Phoronis australis | reverse complement strand
GCTGAATAGAACACCAATTAAGGTTTCTCACAGTGATCAACAAACACTAAAGCCACGAACCTAACTGCTTTTGCAATTAATGGCAACGCAAATTATTGGTTTTCCATCAAAAAACTCATTTTTGATTATTGTTAGTGGTTTTGGTTATTGTTATGACGTCTTGAAGTCGTTAGCTTAGATCAGAGCTGTAAAACAACAAAATTTGTTTTGTTTTTGTGATTTTTATGCGCCCACATATTTATATGTGTTCCTTACATGGATAGGACATCATGAGCGAACTTTCAGATGTGTCTGACTACCGGTGTGCCCCCTGGTGGCAATTTTAGTTTTTTACGTTACCTCTGTATCTTCAAAGGTCCTCATGTTATTTTCATGAAATTTGGTATAGGCATCGATTAGTGAAACGACGACATCCTCCCGTTTTCAGATGGATTCGATGTAGTTTGCGCCACCTAGTGGCCATCTTTACTATTTTCGAGTCTGTTTTTTGACGTCCACCCCTCTATCAAACAAACTGTTCTGAGCATGATTGTGAAAATTGACATGTATGTTCTTACTACGAAGAGGACGGTTCAACTACTGTGGCGCCTCGTAGTGGCAGTTTTGTTTTTTGCGCCTAGGGCTTTATCTCCTAAACCCTTTTGCAGCATCTTTACTAAATTTAGTTAGTGCATTTATATGATGTTTACAATGGACGACGACAACTTTCGGTGAGATCGGACTACTGGTGTGCCACCTAGTGGCAATTTAATTTTTTTCTCTGTATCTTCAAAGGTCCTCAACGTATTTTCATAAAATTTGGCATACTGGCTTCTGTTAGTGAGGTGACGCTATCTTTCCATTTTCAGATGGATTCGACGTAGTTTGTGCTACCTAGTGGCCATTTTTACTGTTTTTGAGTCTGTTTTTTGGCGTCCACTCCTCTATCAACCAAACCGCTTTCAGGATAATTGTGAAAATTGGCATATATGTTTTTACTATGAAGTGGACGGCTGACGATGATTTTCCGATGACTTTGACTACTGTGGCCCCTCCTAGTGGCTGTTTCTTTTTTGCGCCCATAGCTGTATCTCTGTAGGATCTTTACTAAATTTAAGAAGTGTATTTAAATGTTGACAACGAAGGACAATGATTTTGGGATGGATCTGAGTACTGGTATGCCCCCTGGTGGCAATTTAAGTTTTACGTTTACCTCTGTATCTTCAAGGGTCCTCAACAGATTTTCAAAAAAATTTGAATACGGGCATCTATTGATGAGATGACGCTATCCTCCCGTTTTTGGATAGAATCAAGGTAATTTGCACCATTTTTGGTGTTTTCGAGTCTGTTTTTTTGGCGTCTACCTCTGTATCAACCAAATAATTCTAAGGATGGTTTTGAAAATTGGCATATATATTCTCAGTGTGAAGAGGACGGTTGATGATGACGACTTTGACTACTCTACTCTACTGGTAGTTTTGTTCTGTTTTGCGCCTATAGCTGTATCTCCTAAACCCACTGGAGCATCTTTATTAAATTTAGTAAGTGTATTTATATGAAGTGAACAACAGACAATGACAACTTTCAGCCAGATCCAATGAACATTGTGCCCCTAATGGCAATTTCATTTTATTCTGTTTTCCTTTGTTTCTCTGAAGTTCCTTGGCGGATTTCTATGAAATTTGGAATTTGGTGTATAGCTTTCTATTAAAGAAGCAATGACATGTTCCCATTTTCGGACGGATTGTATGTTTTTGCTCAATCTAGTGCCCATTTTATGATACAAATAAGCAACCCTAAATGCACAACATTTGCAATGCATTTGTGGGCGCATTTCAACGCTCCGCGTTGCTCTTGTATTACAAAGCGCCAATTCACACCATTGTCTGACAGACATTCGCTGAAATCGTGCCGATGTTGTTTTCATGTAAATACTCTTAAATACTCAGTTATTTACTTTGTCAAATTTGGCTCAGTGCCAGAGCATTTGGCTGCTACTAGGGACCTAGAGGGTTCGAATCCGGGCTGGTGCTCATTTTTGAAAAATATTGCCGACAATGTTCCTTTAAGTTTTCTGTTGGATCTTTACAAAATATTTAAATTTGGCTTACTACGGAGCATCAGATATCAGAAATGGCTAGTTGGCTTATTTTTAAATTTCCACCGTATTTTTCTCAAACATGAGTTGCAAATTTGTTTTCTTTATTCTGTTAAGTACAATAAGTATGTTTGAGATTTTATTTTAAAGACATTTTACTCTAGAGTGCAACCATCAAAAATCAAGATTTTTTCAAGGAATGTTGACTTGTTCATTTTTGACAGGGGAGTTCTCTGGCTATAAGGCCTTAAAAGAAAATCCTCAGTGTTGTTGCTAATTCCACGCAAACAATCATGTTTTTGGAAATAACTGCAATTTCCATTAAAAATCTTGATTTTTAGTATTAAATCTGTGGTAATGAATATCTGGGCAATATTTTGGTAAACATTTTAAGATTCTGTGATCAAAGGATTTTGAAAATTTACAGATAACATGTAAACAAATATTTAAGAAAACAGATCTTTGTGATGAAAGTAGCTGATTACATTCAATACACATTGGCCATTGTAAACCTGACTGCACACTGATCTAGTAGTATGTAAACTTGACTGCACACTGATCTAGTAGTATGTAACGTCCATGGGTACATTTTGTGAAGGTGCTATGAATAGCAACTGCCAGGGAATGAATTTGCACCAAGTCATCTCGTTTGATGCTAAAAGTTATATCAATACAATATTGGTTATTATTTCTTTGTACTCATTACTGCACTGTGATGTAAAATTGTCCTTGAGAATTCCATTTGAAAAAAGAATGGTTGTAGTCGTTGATTAACAATGCATGCAAATTTTTATTTGTTATGTATATCCCAATTAATGAAACCTACATGTGCAAACTTTTGTGAAGAGTTGATCTTATGAAAGAATTAAACTGCTGTTTTTGCCACGGTTCATATTTTTGGAAAATTTAACTGTAGAATATTTCTTTGAATTTGTAATTTTTTGTAAAACTTTGTTTTATTTTGAGCACCTGATATTTATTGTTTTGTTAAGAAATGTGGCCTCTAATTAGTGGATCTCTTTCTGGAGTTTACCGTACTCTTTCAGTTTCTCACTTCTTTTACCTGTTGTTTTCAGTGAGGCGTCCGGAAGATGTAGAAAACCCCAAGGATGAATTTCTGTATACAATCAGTAAATGAGGAGGACTTTTAGATTATTATTTATTGTAATTAGTTTGTGAATGGTCTGAAGAAAAGTGTGTTGAACAATTAAAGTATAACCACGATAGCTTCAAATGTAAAAAGTGTACCGGTATGTCGAGTGCTTTGCGTACTCTTATGAAAATCCAGCAGACTTACTTTTTTACATTTTTGTTTTTAATTAAGTCTGAACATGAAATAGACACTTTTAAATTGTACCTTGCACTGTGCTGGAATAGACAAATAATTCATTAATTGAACCAAGTGAGTGACGTCATCAACAGAGAAACATTATTAAAGCAACATACATTGAATACTCCGTTGATGATGCCTAGCCAACTATTTCATTTGTATTGATGGGCTACTCTAGTAGGCGTTATACAAGTTTAACGTCACTTGTTGGATATTTTGACGGGCAATCTTTTTTTTTATGCCATGACTGCGACAGTTAACCTGAAGTTGTAAATGTAGTCCGATAAACAAGTGTAGCAAAATGTATATAATAAATGGATTTTTTCAGTTTCACATTGTTTTATGTACTGTGTTCTGCAGAATGTAACGTGTTCATGATTTTTCAATTGGCTTGTTTAGTTAAATGACAGACAAATTCGCATATTATATTGTCGCAGGTATTCGTGTGAAACCGACTAGATTTTTTTCCACTACACACTTGGTCATGTAGGTTATAGGCAATCACCATGTTTTTTCAAAATACCTGCTGCAAAACATGTTTAATTCTAGCAGTTGCACAACAAGAGAAGGTGGGTCTTGCTCCAGGAGCTCTTCAACACATTCAGACAGGTGTTATATAATAAGAAATGCAGTTTTGTTAAAGAACAATCAATTGACAATTTATTTGTCGCCACAAGATCCTACCTATATCTCTTAGGTGTATGATACTGGACCACAGTAACAACTTCTACTCATTGTTATATCACATTTATTTTGAACTCTGGTCTACGCCACTTTGACATGTTTAGCCAAATTCACACTTAAGTTGATTTCAATCTGTGCAAATATCGAGTAATAAATAATTTCCTCGTGACATTTGTTCAAGAAGTAAACCAAATCGGTCGAACAACTGAGGCATGCGTGAACACAAAATTTTAGCTCTTGGAAACTACAAGAGCCTAGTGCTTGTGCTATTGACCTTTTCGCAGTGATTTGTGGAATATCAGTCATCCATGCCACCTGTTGGCCAGAAATGTAGGCATACCTTTTCTGTGTGACTGGTATCCCACAATGCATTGCAAATGACTGAAGTCGAGTTAAAGGTGAATGTACAAGGGGTGCTGTGCAATAGCCTGAACTGAGACGGAACACAAAATTACTGGAATGAATACACCATAGGTAGCTACGATAAAATGGTGGAAAACAAAGCCTAATTACAGTCTTCCATAGCTTGCTCTATGTTTTCGGTATCCGTCAGTTTTCCCTGCATGGAAACTAGATGGTAATTCTTCACCAATTAAGCACACAATATTGCAAATTAGAATTAAAAATTTTCAGGTTTCTTAAGTAAAAAAATGAACATTCATAGTTTCACTCTTGACAACCGTTAGTTAAGTGTGTTAAAGAGCTGTCGTAAACACCATCTGGTGAAATATGGATCATTTATAGTAACTTGGGTACTAGTAGTCCGTATTTGCAGGCTACAGAAATGGGTTTTTTTTTGCTGTTATTCAAGTTATTTTTATGCGAAATAAGTGAAGGGTTACCAGTAGTCACTTTTCTACCATGAGTTAAATTGATGTGAGTGGAATATTTTGAGGCAGTGTCAAAATTGATGCTTTGTAAATATGGTGCAAGATGGTTAATGGATAAGTCGTTAACATTGACCAACATAGCAGGTACGCATTTTCAATAGAGACACAAATACAGTTTAACTAGTTCAATCGAAAAAAATAACTTAATGTCAATAAGAGATTAAGGGTTTGTCTAAAAATGACCAGTGATAAATGACCCGTTGATAAGTGTGACTCTCACACAGTTGTGGACTGAACTTGTTCAACACATTGTTCACACTGTTGTGGACTGAACTTGTTCAAGAGCAGCCAACACATTGTTCACACAGTTGTGGACTGAACTTGTTCAACACATTGTTCACACAGTTGTGGACTGAACTTGTTCAAGAGCAGCCAACACATTGTTCACACAGTTGTGGACTGAACTTGTTCAAGAGCGGCCAACACATTGTTGACCTGTCTAACAAACAAACGTCCCTTTGTCCAAGGGTTCTGTAACTGGAGCGGCTGATAATCGTCTCTCAATACCCGCTCCCTAGCACCAAGCACAGCCACCAGGCAATAGTCCTCAAATTCCTCTTCAGAATAGGTGACTGGTTTAAGTCCCTTCAGGCACGCTGCCTTGTTCAGCTGCTCAATCACTAAATTGACCACCTCTCGTGATGTTGTCCTCACTGTAACGTGCAGCTTGACACTTGTCCCCTTAGCAAGACCTGCAACCAATCAATAGTAATGATAGAGAGTGTTGTGAGGAGAGCTGAGAAAGTGACTAGAAATTTGGGCCAAAACGAATTTGGGCTAACAATTTCATGCATGTTGATAACCACTTTATAATTAAGCAGTGGTTTTCAGTAGAAAGCTAGCAGACTATGGTGTATACCTGTATCGTAGGCTGCATACACACGTAGAATGCCACTCTGGTTACTGGCCTGACTGTGTGATGCCACTTCCTTAGTATTTGAGTTGACATCAGACATGTAGCCGTTCTTGACTGACTGACCATCGTGGATGCCAGTGGACGTAGAACTACGATCACTCTGATAGCCAGTGTCACTATGCTCCGAGTGTAGGTCTGTTTCAGCCTCTTTACGGTTCATGAATGGTGAGTCCTCGGGGCTCGGTGGTGGAGCGAATAACACACCCAGCGGTATACCGCAGTTGCTTGCTTTGTCTCTAGCATTTGTTATTACATCAATTGTCCAGCGCATACCACGCCAGGCATCATCTAGGGTGTTCTGAAACTGAGACAGTTGTTCTAGACGGTCTTTAGCTGTGGCCAATTCATCTGTGGAGAAGGCTTGTCTCTGTGCCAGTTGGGCTAGATGAAGGTCCATCTCCAGAATGGAGGAGAGTCGCGAGTAACGACTGATGAACTCATACTGATACGTGCACATGTGGACTGGAATAAACGAGCAACGATCCCATTAATTACTTGCCGTAAAGATTGAACAGAGAAATAAAAACGTGAAGTAAGGTATAAAAATGATTTTAAATTCCTGTGGTAAAATCAACTGTTCCTTTTGGGAGGTTATGTTTGTGCCATGAATGCTAAACTGATATTTATCTCAAGAGCACTTACTTGCAAAATGACATTTTATATAAATACAGCAAGTAAATCAACTGTATGTTGTACTAGTGTGGACAAAGTTGGCAGCTTTCCAAAGACAGTATAAGCCAAGTCAATGTTCTGTGGCATGCTGTGAGCTGGCCTTTTGTATTAGGCCAGTCCCACTGAGACAGTGGCCTCCACTACCCAGCTGGCCTAGCACTTTACAGTCTAATGACCTGACTAATAACTTGTGAAGGAAAGACCATGTGAGGTTAACCACACTTGACCTGCACAAATGATATTACAATAGCACAACAAACCAAAGAAGGCAGCACTAAGCCAGTTATGTAGATAATCTTTTAAAGGGCATTCACTGCAACATTTTCTGTAAATGAAGTGGAAATTCATTTCAATGACGTCATTCTTAGAACTATGAACTTAAATGCTTTCTATAAAAAAATATTCATGTCATTTCAGAAGCATTAAAGGGTGTCAACATTACTTCCTCAAAGTCACTTCTGTAGCATTACTCAACTAGGAGCACACAGGTGTGCACTTACTCATTTCAAAGACTTGAACGGGTAGAGCTAGACAATCTTGCCTCTCTGTCATGTCTTCACTATGGCAAGGTACGCTGCACACAGAGTCAGCAGGAGGCATGAGCAGAATAAAGTTGACTCCACCTCCAAACTCGATCAGCTCCAGGTTATAAAGACGATGTGAGACTGCTTCATCCTCACTCACACCTGACATAAAGAGCAGTGTATTTGTCAGATGGGTTGGCACAGCTCAATGAGGGTTAGGACAAACAAAAAACTACCTACTGAGATTCTAGCTGAATTTTTCAATATAAAGAGCCTCTCAACTATTATAAAATACATATACACACACACATATATATATATATATATATATATATATTTATATATATTTATGTACATAGACTACCTGGTCCTCGAAAGAGCCTCTGAACTAATATTGTGTATATAGGGCCTTGGTCTCTGGTCACCATTTCAGAAAAGATATATGGCTACAAATGTTTCAATGGACATAGTGGTCAAGTTCTACATAGCTTAGACCTGCCAGCGAGTGTCGGCTCACTCAAGACGGGCACAATTATAATTAATCTTCCACTAAATTTGATATTTGATATTAAGATTATACAATACTTAGAAATGCATTTTAATAATTTATTGCAACTTTACAACCTTCTAAATGTAAAATTCCAATATTTAAAAGAAGTCAATAGACAGACTCTTATTACCCTTAAGGGTATGTAAAACAGTTAATACTATATGTGATGTGAGACAGGAATGTCTTTATTAGAGTGATGATAGTGATTAAAGTGTGATTATCCTGATTTCATCTCCTCGCCCATTACATGAATGTGATAATAGCTTTCATTATAGTAACCATTAAATATGGTAATCAAATTGCATAATTTCAGTAACATGAAAATTGCTAGGAGACAAGGACACTTTGTCTAATGCATGGGCGGCGCAGCACTGAAAAAAGTGGGGGCTAAAGCCCCTCAGTCACCCTGTGGCACACCGCCCATAGCACATGTGCGGCGTAGCACTGAAAAAAGTGGGGGGTTTAGCCCCCCCCCAGCCCCCTATGGTGCGCCACCCATGTAATGACCCTAACAAACTGTAGAAATCCTACAGTTACATAAAAGAATTCTGGACAGTTCACAAAGGTTACCTAAATGTCCAAGGAGACGTTTAGTTGCAGAGACAATGACATTCTGAAACTGAAGTTGGCTTTCTAGTGGAGCCTCTCGTGTGTCATTGGTACCCAGTGCCTGTAGCCACTCCCACTCCTCACGTGACACATTGGGACAGTCGCGGATTTTTGTATATGGTAATACATTGGGCCTCTTCTCTTGAACTATGAGCCGTATCAGATCGACAGTACTTCTCAGTTTGAGGTATCCCAGGTAAAGTCCCTGAGGCAGTGGTATTGTGCTCACTTGGTGATATAGTATCATGTCCTGTAAACAGAGAACAATAAGACTAGTGTACAGTACAATGTCCCATAGACACGGAACAATAAGACTAATGTATAGTATCTTGTCCTATGGACAGAGACAATAAGACTATTGTAAAGCATCATGTCCAGTAGACAGATAAGACTAGTATATAGTATCATGTCCAGTAGACAGATAACAATAAGACTAGTATAAAGTGTCATGTCCAATAGACACATAATAATAAGACTAGTATATAGTATCATATCCAGTATACAGATAACAATAAGACCAGTGTATAGTGTCATGTCCAGTAGACAGATAACAATAAGACTAGTGCATATTATCATGTCTTGCAGACACGGCAATAAGACTAGTTAATGGTATGATGTCATGTAGATAGAGAATGATAAGAATAAATTATCATACCCAGCACACTGCTAATTAACAATAAAATTATTTTAAAGTAAGGTTACCATGTCAGTTTAACTGAATGGCAATCATAGTGAAAATAATTGTCAGTGAATTACCGGTAAGTATACCTAGGTTTTATAGAAAATGAGCAGTTGTCACAGAGTGACCCGTCACCACATGTACCAAAACTACATCTCAGTACATAATATGAAGAAACTGTTGATGTTCCTCCTTGAGATATTGCGTAAAAACTTGCTGTGACCTTGAAAATGATATCAAGGTCACCAATATTGACTGGCGCCTGGAGATATCCTACCAACATCTTGGTACGAAATATGAACAAAATCTGCAGCTTTTTTCGGCAACAACATTTTCTAAGTGAGAACTTAATTTTCTAGCTGTGGCCTTGAAAATTACGTCAAGGTCACCAAAATCGACTAGTGCTTGGAGATGTTCCACCTACACCTCAGTGCAATATATGAACACAGTCTCAGTCCAGCTTAATTCCATTTGGAGATATCATGGCAACAACATTGTGTGACATAATGACATTCTTTCATAACCTATATGTTCCCCCGCTTCGCGCTAACACCTGGGGGCTGACAAAAAATTAACCAGAAAGGGTCATCAGACGCAGTATCCTTACGAAAATACCAAAACAGTTTCTCTGAACTATGAACTAATTATCACCAAAAAGACCCAAGGAAGTTCAAACTACATCACCTATAACCTACGTCAACTCACCGATATGGAAGTGACCAACATATCAGGTGCAGACATGAGGTCACTACATGAAGATATCCTCCGTTGGATCTTGCCCAAGGGCATCCACTTGACCGAGGCCCCTGCCACCATCTTGGGGTCTTTAATGTACGAGATGGTGGTTAGGACAATAGAACCATTGGCATCCTTTACTGGCTTGAAGTAGAACTGACCAAGATCATGCACACTAAGGGCAGACTAGAAATACAAGATTAAAAGTTCGTCAATGAAAACTGAACATCAAAACATGTACAACAATTTTTGACAACCGCGAGACATTTGAAACTTCAATACTTGATAAATGAGTCATCAACTGTACATGAGTGCAGGAGGGTGTCAATTGGCTGCTCACTACCTGAACAGTAACGATCATTGTGAATCTGCCATATACACATGAACAGTGGATGCAGTGGGATTGCAGTTTACGATATTTTACTGCAAACTACATTAAGCAGCACATTGTCACACATTCCCCATACCTGCATGTTGCCTGCAGCCTGCAGCAGTTTGCTGCGGAAATGTACAATACTGGAGCTGGAGCTCTTATCCATATCCTGCTTGAGTGCCTTGACATCATCCCATGTACAGGCCACCTTCATTAGCCAATGGAAGTCAGCGTGCAAGCTAACACCAGAGAAGTTCTCATCCACTTCAACAATGGGCAAGTTTTCCTCAGTAGTCACAAGGATTCTATCTTCATTGTAGAATAGGCAGGCAAGATAGACACCTCGACTAGAAAAAAGTTACGATAAATTAATGGTTTGCCCTAGTCATCTCAATTAAATCTTATCACTTCAATTTAATTTGTAGGACCATCTTCAGCTGGAACTTACACAAGTTAACTAAAGGAGCCTGTGGTTCACCTTCCTGGTCGTAGGTCTGATGTTCCCTAATTTCAACTTATTCAGGGATCAAAATCATGTTTACTACAACTTCAGATTCAGAAAAATCTCCTAATTTTTAAGGCCAGGGCTTGGAATGACCAATGACAAAAAACGCGGAAACTTTTACGGCCCAAATCATGCCCGATAAACAGTCTTTAAATGGTCAATGTAAACCTTTCCCTGACAAACATCAGGAGGACTAAAAAAATTTTAAAAGAAAAAATAAAAATAAAAAAAAAAAAAAAAATGTTCCCACCATCAGTAGCATGCGTCTGCGTCCTTTTAGCTCGCCCGTCCACTCCCAACCCACACATTTTTGGCTGCAGAGCGGTAGTATTTGCCGCCGCGCTTAACAATAACACGAGACGCCATTGAAAATCACACCACGCTGTCCCAGATGCCCCGGCAATGTTGACAATTTACGTTCCTCCGAAACATAAAGAGCAATTTCCGCTTTTCGAGGTGAATGTCGTCTGCAACGCCGCGGTAAGAAAGGAATTTGCCGCGGAAATTTTATATCAAATCCGATTTTTTTACGCGGAAATATTATAAAAAAAGCGGAAAGCACATTTGAAAAAAGCGGAAATCCGCGTTTCCGCGGAAAATTCCAAGCCCTGTAAGGCACAACTTAAAGAAAATTTAATGTTGTGGCGATTGTTTTGTGACCAATAAGGCAATATCAGAAGATGAATTTTGTTGACCAAGAACGTTTTTGGATACATTGCCTACAATAAATGACAAAAAGATCAATTTGGGTCAAATTCGGCATTTGTATAAGTTTCATACCTCTTGAGATTCTTTTGAAACTTTGGTGCTGAAGAGAACAGACTCTTAATACTGCGTTTCATGTTGTGAGAGGAACTCTTTCGTTGATAAATCGGGGAACTGCTTGGCGACGAATGCTTGTCCTCAATCATGTTTTTAATTTCTGAAGCGTCAGCTGGACGCGAGTCCCTGATACTACTGAATAGGTCATCAAGGAGTGCTAGTTTTCCATAGGAGCGTGGTACTGTGTTGCTGTGTTCTCGCCAACCTGGTTCAGAATAAAAGTAGTCCTGAAGCCTGTTCAATACAGCATGCGCTTGCTCAAAACGAGTATGCGGGCACCCACCCAAAGTGACAGCTCACTGTTGTTCAACAGAAAACACTCGCCTCAATTCGAAAATGGCATTTACAACAGCAGATGTCAACAAATCAGTTCTAGAACGATCATTTTGACAGGCAACTAGTTCTTACTATTTGAACTTATGAAACTTTGATAAATTATACCACATGAATGACTGTTTCAGAGGTGACAGAACACACAGAAACACCCCTATAATCAACATAAAGCAAGCTCATTTGATTAAAATATTTCTGTGCCAAATTCACCACAATTACCTCCTACGATCTCGTTGTGCATAAGGTGCTAGACATCCAACAATTACTGCTTAGGCTCATTATTATTGTTTTAGGTAATCGCCTCAAATCTAAAGTCACGTCAGATGTCATCTTGGATTTCTAAACAAACTAGCTATTGAGAGTGATCACGAGCACCTGTTCAAGAACTGAGCACTTAATAGGGTACTCACTTTATGGAACAGGTTTTAACAGGTCAACTAGTTCTGCATTTATGATGGGATACCATATAATGTCTCTTGAACAATAAGGAGTAAATTTTATAATTCACTGAGTGACTTTCTGTATTTGCCCAAATGCAATCGTCCAACTGGTTATAAGCTCACCTTCTGTCACAAAAGACATATTTCGATTTAAACCACTCCCCATTACAAAATTGTTCTGAAAATGTTCCTCGGACAGAATAACTGTAATGTCTGGGCTTCAAAAGAGCTCACTGTTGGTTATTGCAGAAGGTCAGGCTCTACAAGTAAATCTGTCACGCTCTACAAGTAAATTTGTCACGCTCTCCAGTAAATTTGTCACGCTCTACAAGTAAATTTGTCACACTCTACAAGTAAATTTGTCACGCTCTACAAGTAAATTTGTCACACTCTACAAGTAAATTTGTCACAGTCTGTCATCTTGTTCGTCGAGCACGGGCTTGAGCAGCAGGAAACAGTCATTTTTTTGCGAGACTAAAAATCACTTCTCATTTGAGTATGGAACAAGACGAGACCAATTTTATGGCAGTGGTGAGTACCCTAAATGAAAATTCAGTTTCTTTGACGGAATGCGAGTTCAGAGCTGCTTAAAACATTAGTGAGATGAAAAAAAACAAACTCTTTCAGTGCAAAACCTACTTGAAGGGACAGCAAATGGTGGGTTGGAAAGTGCGGGAGGGCCGTAACCTTTGATGTTCCAGGCTGTAACTCGGACATAATACCGTGTTCCCTGCAGCAAATTGGGGATCTCATAGCTGAGATGCCTTAAATCTTCTAAGATGGCATCGCCAATGACGGGGGTGAACGACGGGTGGCAACTCCATTCCACTGAGAATAGAATCAATGTCATTTGAAATGTCTTCAAACAATAGCCTAACATATAAAGAGTAAAAAAGCTACCCAACGATCCAAGATAATCAAACTACTGATACACCAGTTATAATTAATACCAGCATGCATTAATACACCACTTAATTTGTTGTACATGGCGATATATATATATATATGTAGAACAAGGGCACTAATTATTGTTTTATGTAAGTTCGTAGTTCCAAATTTAAACAATAGCCTAACATATAAAGAGTAAAAAAGCTACCCAACGATCCAAGATAATCAAACTACTGATACACCAGTTATAATTAATACCAGCATGCATTAATACACCACTTAATTTGTTGTACATGGCGATATATATATAGAACAAGGGCACTAATTATGTTTTATGTAAGTTCGTAGTTCCAAATTTAGATTTCAACTCGATCAACAAACAAAGAAGAGTATTCTTAGTATACCAATTTCAAACAATGGTCGTGTCATTAGTGGTTGCTAAGACAACCGTCAAGTGCCAGCTTGAAACATTCACTGACTCACCTTTATACTTGGTGACAACTGCACTGTTGTTTGAGTCAGGCTCATCAAAATGGATTATTAGAGACGATGAACTAGCCACACTCAGTCGAACATTCGTAGGAGAATCCGGAGGCCCTGCCAAATAAATAACAACTTGAAACAACAGCCTGACAAACTGGCCTATGTTGACCATGCAGTGAAAACACAACAACTCAGACAGTTCATAGATTCAACATAAACACTAATAAATAGTGCAGTTGCGGCTTTTTTGTCATCTCAGTTATCAACTTGAGAAGAAGAAATGGTACGAGACTTGATCACTTAGTAAATATCTTGGGAAGCTGTTTCCCCGGTCTCCAAAGTATGGCAATGGACCGATTGAACCGTGAATGTGCAGTAGTGCCCTCCCGCCCATTATCTGGAAGACTCCCATCCTGAGTGCGCCAACTAAATTCAAGGACATGAAACTATTCAAAACTGTAAAATATGTGATGGTACAAGTTGGTGAGTGGTATCTAAGCAGAGGTTACAATACACGGTCAAATTTGTTTTTGGCCAAAATTTGAGTGTGTTGGTGTTTACATATGCACTGATTTTAAAGTTCATTCACACAAGATCAAGCATGGAACATAACTGATCACCATTAACGTCAATGGACATGCTGCCAGGGTGAGGCCTCTCAAAGCAAGCGACTCATCTTGCAAACATCCTGTATTATTCAGTTCTCACATCAACAATGCGGTTAATTATGACAGTGAATGTATGAGATAAACATTCTTTTATGATTGCAAAATACTATATTCCAATTCCGATTTACCCCAAAAAGCTTGATAGGAAATAATTAATACTATCAATTGACTGTTTTCCGTTATACTGCTAATGAATTGAGTTGCAAATGATGCAACACTGCCAGCCTAGAGTGCTAAACATGCATATTTATGAAAAACAGAATAATTCGTCACCTTGTTTTTTTTTTAGCAATCATCGATACGCAAAAGATTTCAAAAATAGCACAAGTACAACAAATAACAGGATCACGCTGTTCAATAGTGTGTTCATTTCTCATAATGGCAATATGAACAAACTTGTTATTTTACAGACCATAACGGAAATAAGTTTTTGATTTTTTGTGTTATCCATGTCTTGTACTTATACTTTTATTTTTATTTCTTGTGTTTTTGTTTTTTCTCTGTATGAACTATACTCTACAACTTTTACAGACGATTATGCAGTCATCGAGGAAGGTAATACCTATAATTAAACTTAACCCAGATGCACGCAGTTCATGTAAAAAAATTCAGTGAAAAGAACCAGGGCAGTCAGGTTCTCTAAAAGGTTTAGTCGGGAATAAAACTGAAATGTTCATAATTCAGAATATCTGGTTTTCTGCTGACTCAGCTGAGCCATTTTCTATCTCTAGAAAATTTAATGCCATGTGACTCCACCATAGTGTCAAATTACATCCAAAATGACAGGGTAAACAATGGTCAATTTTTATATCTTAATTTCAAAAAGGGCCACCTTTGAGCATAACTGATATGCAAGATGGAATAGAAATTTTGTAAACATAGCAGAGATAATGACAATGCACCTTCATCATAAAAGAAGCCAGGTCAGTGACAATGCAGGGCAACATGTGGAGTGACTCGGAGATCCCCGTAGGGTTACAGTTTGATCACTACTGTGAAACTTGAAATTGAATCTGAAGATAATAGAAATTAAATTTATGCAGGTCAAATCACAAATATTTTTTAAATTTGTAGCTTGTCATTCAAAACATGCAAAGAGTTGAAACCCAGAGCCCAATGAAAATTGTAAACAGCGTTAATAGCAGTGACTTTAGAAGCTGTATTTCATCTGAAATTCCTGGTTTAAGCGACCTATAATTTCTTGTACGCTGAAAAGTCGACTAAGGAATTTTCCTCTTGTCTTGGGAAGCTGTTTCCCTAGTGTCCAAAGTATAGCAATGGACCGATTGAACCGTGAATGTGCAGTAGTGCCCTCCCGCAAATTATCTGGAAGACTCCCTTCCTGGGTGCGACAACTAAATTCAAGGACATGAAACTATTCAAAACTGTAAAATATGCGACGGTACAAGTTGGTGAGTGATATCTAAGTGGAGGTTACAATACAAAAATTACACATGGTCAAGTGTGGGACATAATTGATCACCATTGACGTCACTGGACATGCCGCTGGGGTGAGGCCTCTCGAAGCAAGCGACTCATCTTGCAAATATCCTGTATTATTCAATTCTCATGTCAAAAATACAGTCAATTATGACAATGAAGGTATGAGACAAATATTCCTCCATGATTACAAAATACTATAATACTAATTCTGAGGTATTGTTCATAACTCATTTACACCAAGAGCTCGATTACAAATAATTAATACCATCAGTTGATGCTCTTTCTCATCTGTTTTTTGTATCACTGCTAATGAATTGAGTCACAAATGACGCAACACCGCCACCCTATACAGCTAAACAGGCATACTAATGAAAAAGCAGAATAATTGGTCAACTTGGTTTTTGATCAATTATCGATATGTGAAATATGAGCGGCTTAAGTATACTGAAATGACACAAACCTTCGAGTTTTCAAAATGACTTTTTTGTTGAGGGCATGCAGTTGATAATTTTCAGAACAGTGGTATTTATCAGTGATGGTTTTTTAAATAATACAAGCACAACAAATAGCAGAATCGTGCTGTTCACTAGTGTATAATGGCAATATGAACAAACTTGACTTTACAGACCAAAATGGAAATAAGTTTTTGACTTTCTATATTATTCGT
This sequence comes from Phoronis australis, assembly GCA_002633005.1. Taxonomy (NCBI): domain Eukaryota; kingdom Metazoa; phylum Phoronida; family Phoronidae; genus Phoronis; species Phoronis australis. Next base: position 1,715,652 of record NMRA01000003.1, on the reverse strand, counting down.
GTCTTGCATTTATTTGTACTTTTACTTTTTTGTCTTGTTTTTATGTTTTTTATTTTCTCTGTACTTGCGTGTTTCTAATAAATTTATTATGAATTATACTCTACAACTTTTACAAATGATTATGCAGTCATTGAGGAAGGTGAGACCTCTAATAAAACTTAACTCAGATGGACGAAGTTCATGTAAGAAATTCAGTGAAAAAAAACAGGGCAGTCAGGTTCACCAGAAGGTTTAGCTGGGAATAAAACTGAAATCACATGTTCATAACTAAGAATATCTGGTTTTCTGCTGACTCAGCTGAGCTATTTTCTATCTCTAGAAAATTTAGTGCCATGTGACTCCACCATATTGTCAATTACATCCAAAATGACGGAGTAAACAATAGTCAAATTTAATATGTTAGTTTCAAAAAGGGCCACCTTTTATAGAGCATAACATATTTGCTAGAATAGAAATTTTGTAAGCATGGCAGAGCTAATTTTGCCAGTGCACCTTCATCATAAAAGATTAGCCACGTCAACGACAATGCAGGGCAGCATGTGGACTGACTCGGGAGATGCCACAGTTACAGTTTGATCAGTACTGTGAAACTCGAAATTGAATCTGAATAGAAATTAAATTGATGTGGGTCAAATCTCAAATATTTTTTAAATTTGTAGCTTGTCATTCAACACAGGCCAAGAAAAAATTTGAAACCCAGAGCCCAATGAAAATTGTAAACAGCCTTAATAGCGGTGACTTTGGAAACAATTTTTGATCTGAATTTCCTGGCTGACCTGGAATTTGTCGAAATTGTCGACTAACAAATTTTCCTTGTGTCTTTTTGAAAATATGGGGAATTAAAAACTACTGTATCACCAATTGGCAATTTTCCTTGAGCTGATAATTAAATTATTTATGATATTCTCAAAAATGTTAATAAAGCGTACACTGGGAGAGGGTGTTAACAGCCAATGTAAGCTATTAAAGTTTTCCAAAAACTACAATGAAATCACATGTTTAAAGAAAAATCAATAATAGCTTCATATGTGTACGGACGGGTAACAGTTAAGACAAGATCAAACTAGAGGTGCGGCAAATGCCAATGGACTCTGCAGGTTATTGACTGAATGTGTAAGGAACACACAATACTGATGGCCAACAAACAAAAGCTCAAACTCATTTCACACAGTTAACACACTGAAATCAAATCATAGTTTAGCAGTCTCCACCGTGACATATTTCATATCATTTGTTATACTCTTTTACTGGATGGACTGAAATACAGTACAGTAAAGTTTTCGAAAATCCAAACAAAATCAAAAAAATAATAGCCAACATTGTCAACATTTTATGTTTGAAAAACTCACGACATTGTTAACACAGAAAAAACACAACTTTAGACATCAAAAACTTAACTTTTGACTCAGACTGTTGTTCGCTAGATAACTGATCTCAAATTGTTCATTATTCAGAAGAACTTCTGGGCAATGAAAGAAATACCAGTCCGGTAGTGTTTGAGAAGGTAATGCATGCACAAAATGACACACCCTGAAGTCAACTTTTTGAGCCTTATCTCAAGCAATAACCAAGTGTTAGCTTGGCATCCCAAACCCACTAGCAGCCCACAACTTAGAAACAAGATAATAACAGATTTAAAGCGATAAGCGGACTAACTCAAAAGTTAGATTTTTCAGGGCTTGGAATGACTGATGACAAAAAGAGAAAAATTTTCCAGGTTATGAATTATTCCACCGACAAATAGGTTTGTGTGATAGAAACATTTTTTGTGCAGTAGAATTGAACTGAAATAAATGTTTTTGCACAAATAAAGTCAAAGTGATAAAAAAGAGACAAAGAAAAAGGAAAATGGACATCAAACCAAAAAAGAGCAAACCCTCTTAAAAGTGGAAAATTCCAAGCTTTGATTTTTGACAGAAGCCAGTTGCTTTTGAATGCTCAAATTTCCTTGTGTCTTTGTTGATAACAGTTGTACGTAATTTTAATGCACAAACTGAAGACGATAAGTTTTACTCACTGGCATAGTCATAGCCAGCCTTCATCCGCTTCAGCAATCTGTGACGGAACTCCCACTGACTCAAGTTCTTTTCGTTCTCCTAAAAAGAAAATGTTCAAATTGTATTAACCCAGATCAGTCAAAACAGTGTCAATTCCACCCCATACTTTATTTACATTCGAGGCCAGAGGCCCAAAGTACAATAACAAACATCTACACAAGCACAGTTAAATACAAAACTGTGCCAATTAATGTACACCAAATGGAATGTTTTCTCACAATGTTAAACAATGTTAACTGCACTTTGTAGAACTGACCTTTGCATTTGTGCTGAAATAACTGGTTACTTTCTGAATGACAGTCCTCATGGTGCTAACATTGACTGAGATCTCTACTACACTGATTCATATGCAGCAACAAGTAACATATATACCCACACGCAGCTCACTCGCTACTGGCTGCGCGGAGTGAATTATATAAGCCCTAATGAATACTCGCCAATGCATTGATGGATATAAAACGGTTCACTCATCAAGGCTAGCCAGTCATCAAGCCAAGAATTAAGTTTATGTGATGGAGAAAGATAGTGCGTGCGTCAGCTTAACATCATCAAATAATTATACAGCCACGTATGGTGATAAGACAATGGCTGCAAAGAGTATTTCTGGTGAATGATGCTATTTTCAGCAACTTAACGACAACTGTTATCAAAGAAACTAATTTCGAATTTTAAGATCTTCATAATATAATGGCAAAGAACACACGGATACTACTTCGGTAAAATCTCACCAATTTCGGACAGAAATGATTCGAAAGTTTGGTCAAAAGCCCGTTTGAAATGTAGTGGCTGTACACAGCTCTAGGAGGGTTATTCCTTGCACAGATCCACCGACAGAATGACGCCTACCTTTAGTGTTTTTGTAATACAACATTTTAAATCTTTTTCAGAATATACTATAATAAATATCTGCTATTACGTGAGAAATACAACGCCATCGGGCAACCAAAAACTTGGATATGAATGCTTGTCAAATTTCTGATCAACCTTTTTTGTACAAACCCAAAGAAGACGGCAGATCTGAGCCTTCTTACATATGAGAAGGCTGCTATTCCAACGACTCATGATTTCATATGATTGGCCAGAATATCATGATTTTGAATATTAAAGTCTTGCTAATGACTGACGTCAGACCAGGATATTTTTGTGATCGGATATATTTAGCCTCAGTGTCTGATTAGTAAATTCTGGGCAAGTCACGTATAACGTGCCCGTATTTTGAGAACCAGTTTGATGCCCGTTATTCAGTGGAGAAAACTGAGTAGTATGAAATGTCAGTACATTTTTTTACCTAGATAGTATCATGGATGAAATTCAGTGTGACTGGAGACTAAATCAGAGACTGGAGTTAAAATAGGACTCTCAGCCTGAATGCCAGCAGTTGTATAACCCTGCTGATATGAACACAATTCTATTTAAATGAGTTTATGAAAATATTGAGTTACTTATAAGCTGTATGATCATCTATCAACTTTCGTCTAATTCAGCAACATGATTAACCAAACTGAGGGACCAAAACAAGGCTGGGTTCAATAATCAAAAACTTAACAAAATTACCTGGTAGTATTGTGGATAGGTGTCAGAAGCCTGCATTGCTGAGCTGAAATGCTATGGCATTATCCACAGATGTGCTAACCTTGATCACAGACTGTTGTCTACAGCATTCTATGGTTGTGTTTACTCAAAGTATTAGTAGTTAACACAGCAGTACTAACTATCACAGCTTCACACACCAGTGTCCCAAAATGAACATTGCCAAGAGAATATGGCTATTTCACTCATAATATATCGCTTGACTTTCCAAGAGAACCAAGAACTGAGCTTGGATGCTTTATTGTGGTGTACAGAACCTGACATATACCTTATAACAGCCTAAATAGACCAGTAATGTTTAAATTGAATAGAGAAGAAAACCCTACTGTTTAGTAAGGAATAGAGTCTATTGAGAACTGGCTTAGGCCCAAGAAAGAGCTAATAATTCAAATAACAATGAGTTTCAATAGAAAGCAAGTTGACCATGCCATTCAATATTGTACAGTAAATAGCTGTGGGGTACCCAAAGGAACAGGAGGGGATAGTTTACAAACAGACCTCCAGGTGGGGTGTGGTATACCTACCCAGATCGAGTGCCAGGTGATTCTGTTTTTTTGCTACTGTGCTAGGACTGAAGTTTCTACTAGATGCAATTTCAAGAACAATTAAAGTTCTAGTAAATGTTCCAACACTAACACTAAAATCCCTAAAGAAATCTTAATTTCTAACACAGGGCCATGCACATACCATAAATCTTCTTCAGCTGATCAAGAAGCATTGAGCCCTTTTAGGATCCAAATGGAAACCAAGTTCAACAAGTTCTTTTTGCTTGGGTTTCCACAGGTTTACATAAGAAGTTCTAATAAGGGTAATAGTGTTTAAAAATGGTGTTAGCTCACAGTATAAATTGTCTATTTTTAACATACAAGTAGAATTCAACATAAAAATTTCTCGAAGTCATCCTATTGACAGTAAATGAACTCAAAGCGAACAGTGAGCCTCAATTGACTGTATTCACGTCAATGCTTTTCAAAAGAACTATAGGCAATACTTGTGTGTATAATCATTGACAACAAACCAGCCCCTGAGAAGCCTACGTAATTAATCAGTGTCCATAGAGAGGTGGTTAGGGGTTTATGCAGGAATGCTATGGGGAATTGCAATCTGGCCTCAGTGAAACACACCATAGCTTGCTAACAGCAACTGATCAGGATTGTCTCCGAGTGTTGCTTGTAAACAATACAACAACCAATATATTCAGATTCGTTACTATCATAATAAATCAGTTAAGAAAAGAAAGACAGTTTAAGGAAACAAATCAAACCCACCATCAGAATTTTTCTCGCTTTAAGTTTTGTGTGATGAGTTCAGTGTAGTAAACAGTCTTATCACCACATTGAAACCACAAGTCATAAAGCACCGGGCCTTCGATTTTGTTCATAGTAGATTACAAATAATAGCATAAATCTATAAGGAAAAACCCCACATTTCAGATTTTGTTCTAACAGCATTCATGCAGTTATGATTTTGAAAATTAATAACAAAAAGTCAACATGCAACAAAAGGGGTTAAAAAGCTATTTCCTAGGTGTTCTTCTATTGAAAACTGATTAGACTGTGGTGACTTACTGTGGAGTCACATACACAAGCTTGGTCAGCCTATTATTACGCCCCAGTATAGGCATACACAGGGAAGATTGTATGACTGAGGGACAAGACAACAAAGGAGCAGCAGCTGCACAGCATGAGATCCTACTGTATTCTGGTGAAGTTAACCATTTTTATAATTCAAAGACTGAGAAGACTCGACTATCAGGGACAAAGTCAGTCTTTAAACCACTGTATAAAAACCAGCCTGCACTGCATGTGTGTAACTTTTTATTTAACTGCAGGTGGTGATATCACCGGCATAGACCTATTCACCAATATACCAAAATTAGAAGGCCAGTTGTCCAGATTTGGCAACTGGCTATTCAAAAGTCAACTGGCAAGAAGCATTCAGTGCTAATGGTTGGGAAATGAGATGGAGTGCCTGGTTTGTTGCTAAGGAACAGTCTCCAGATGTCATTAGTAGTCCTTCACACACTAGCCCCGGGGGGGGGGGTATCTCATACAGAAGGTATATGGGGCGTGCCACTTAGGAGTGTGACTTTCTAACGGCCAGATTTGCTACATAAGGGGGTCTCTTCTAACACAATACCCCACAAAAATGTGCCTTTTCAGGTTCAATACCCTCACTAGTTAGAAACCCTACGAAATTATTTTTCCGGCTACACAAATCTACAAAAAGATCTCAATATTATCTGCATTTTTATAACTTTGATTTTGAAAGATCTTCTCATGACATCCCTTCAATGTTTACTGTTTCACGTTTAGTGGCTAAAATGCAGCTATTCATGAATGCCTACAACAAACCGTTAAAATTATGGAATTATTCCTTGCAAGAAGTGGCGCTCCCTATAAATGGGTTGCCTGTTCTCTCTCCAAATGGGTGGGTTTATCCTAATTCTTCAGCTGCAGCTCTAAACTATTAGTCATGCACAGCAATTCTTCACTTATTTTGTACTAAGATAATTTCCACAATTGTCAATTTTATTTCTCAAAGGCCAATTCCCTTCATACAAATACTAGTTAACGACTGACTGAAATTGTCTTAATATTTATAATTTTTGTTTAAAAATTTGACAACAAATTTCACTTGTCCGCCACACTGTATGCTAGACAGGTGAAGAATTTTAGGGTACTCAGTGATACCGCCACTCACAAAGTAAATTCTGTCAATAATTCTGACAATTATTTCTTCGCAGTACAAAAGTGACTAGTTGTGAAATCATGCGTTCATCATTTAATCGGTGAAATATATCGCAGGCAAGAACAACCCAAAGTATTATGCAAAGTCCCTTGCTAAGACCAAAGTGGGCACTAAGGGGAGCTGCAGTTGTAACAATTGACTGGAACTGGCAAATTACCTTGGTCTCAAGATTCATTGAAATTTCTACATTGGTTCCCTAGATGAATTCGGAAAATAATGATCTTATCCTTCACAAGTACTTAAAGCTCATTACTGGAACTAAAAATGGCTACCAGGGGGTGCTGCAGTGGTTAAATCCAATGAAACTTAACACTGGTACTGGCACACACCTCTGTGTCAAGATTCACAGTAAAAAGCTCACCCTCTGGACCTGCGGGGCAGGGTTGATAGAAAAACAACATGTGCCACAGCCTAACCATAATGCCCATAACTTGTGCCAAATGTCATCAAGATCCTGAACCAGAGGTTTTTGAGGTATAGAGGGAATACCCAGATACAGTTGCTGGCACAAGATGACAACACTATACGACCACATATACATGCGTAGGCGCACGAAACTTTCTTAAATTTTGTGCTAGGTCAGTGACAAGTGGAATCTCTGCATGGTCAATCAGTGTCGACATTTACTCGACACTGGTCTAATCAGTGATGGACACTATGACCGTCAAAGGTGAATGACCATTTCATCAAAGGTGAATGACCGATTTGTAAACAATCAGGCAGAAATGTGGTCAACCAGAACCTGGTCAGTTTTTATGCCATGGTTTAGAGTTTACAAAACGGATGACGAGCAGGATATGGCCACCTCAAAAGAGTCAAACTCAACTAGCTTAAATCAGATCTACCAAAACTGAGACTGGCTACAGCAGGTGGCTCGTATCTATATACATATGTCCATGAAATAAAGTTTACACAAAAAATCCTTATTAGTTACAGTTTGTAAACCTCTCAGACTCAAATACACATTCCAGGTATGTGCAAAAAGGGTGTTACTACAATGACAGTTTGGAATGGGTAAAATTCATTTACCTATCAGCAATTCAAAATATCCAATCAACTGGTGGTCTTGATAGCTCAGTGGACTCGAGGATCTGCAAGGTTAGCAGAAGTCCGGGTTCAATCCCCTGTCGGAACAGACATAACATATTTTGGTCGCGATAGACCGGCCCAAAAATCCTCCCCTCATTGTCGGGTCCGTGGAAATTTCTGAGTTAACCACATGCCTTTATTTGGCGGGTGACATGCGATTTCACGCTAATACACATTAGCTGATGACGTTAAGAGTTGCCTAACGAAACAACACGTCTGTATTCACTTTTTCGCTCTTCTGCAAGATTTTAACTAAAAGAATATTCGAAATCTTCATAAAATTTTGACCTCTATATGTGCTCTCTCCGTAAATATCGGAGAAGTTTTAGATGAGATCGGTGCGATAAAACGGTTTCCTTTGTTCTGAATTTTATTTACATTGATAATTTGAAAGTAAATACACAGAAATTACCGTGGAATATTCAGTAAACCCGAGTTAAAATTTCTGAGAAAGTAACAAATTTCACGAATTTATGATCTGCAACGGTCTAATTTGCACAGTGCCACAGTATTCTAGGTAATCCGTTTTCGTGGGTGTCATGAGCACATGTGAACTGTAAAGTTTCGTTGTTTTTTGCCGTTTCAAAATGAGAGCGACGCAAAGCTAAAATCCCGATGAAAATCGACGCTAATCTCAAGTAACAATTTTTGTCTAGAAGGAACTTGGACGAAAAATGTCACTAAAATTTTTGAAAACTTAGCTAAAGTTTTTGCTTCCAAATCCCATCTATTTTCCACGAGAATAATCGTGAACTTTTTAAGACCACCACATTACGATCAATGCTGAACAGTGGTTCGACCACGACATAGATATGTGGTGGTTATACCATCCACAAACACGCATGTGTTACAAGTTCTGTATACGTGTTCGAATTGTAGAAAGAGTATATTGGAGCGATCAAACGTTATAAACGACAGCTACGTTATCATGCGACTCAATTGGGCTTTTCCTGAACCTTCTAATTCTGTATATATTGCGTTAACTAAACAAACTTGTCGAAAAAGTGCTGTACTGTATAAACTGAATGCAGATGAAAAAAGTTTTGTTGTGTTGACGTTCAAGGCATCTCACCATTCACTTTAAAGTAGTTCCATTGCCAGACCAGACGTAATTATCATGTTTATTGCCCCCACAGCTGAGTGGGTAAGGAACTATTGATATAGCTGATAAAAGTGTCAAGTTTTTAGTCTCTGTAACCCCTGAGATTCTATCATGATCATTTCACATTTTGGATCTTATCCATTAGGGCATTTTCTCCTTGAGTGACTTTACCATAGAGCCACTGTGAGCATGTGATAACATCTAGCTCCTTTGTTGACTGCCCAGCAGTCTTTTGTCTGGTATGACAACATACAGGCCTATTACCTACCAGGTTTGTACCCACAGCATAGGAACTCAGTCAAACCCATGCAGTGCGCTGGTAATGTTCGGACAGAATAGATCAACTTAACTTCAGTTCTAGTTTGGCCATTTTGGGGATTCAAAAACTAAACATGATCAGTCTCTACTTTCAGTGGTCTTACCACTAATTGTTATTCAGTATTTCATGCAGGTACACTGACCTAACACCAAACTAGTGTTTCAAAGCTCTAGTTTCATGTTTTTGATCTTTTTGAAAAACACCAAAAGCGAAATAAATGTCATTTTAATGATATATTGTACCATTGTGCCACAAGAATATCCCCATTTAAAATGTTTGAATTTGCGCCTGTTTCATGCTTTTCTATGTGCATTTTTATATGGAGTAGCAGTGACACCTGTTGCCAAAATATAAACCACACATCATCAGTACATTTTTCTTGTATTGGTAACTGCAGTTCTGTCCAACTCATTTTACAGAACATCAAGCTACTTAAGATTATATGATAAACTTTACAACAGCAATTTGACTTGAGATCACCAAAAACAGTGCACTCATCATTCAACCAATATCTGTAAGACCTGTAACATCTGTTTGGTAAGCTATTTGGCTGTTTTCGTAAATTTGTTAGCAAAAAAGTTCACTACAAGGGAGCTGTTTTTGTAAACTTAGATGTAAAAGCCTTGTTGCACTCACTTTTTGTAAAAAACACACTATGTATGGGAGGGTTACTGGTGAATGGTGGTAATGGGTGAGGAGTAAAGTGTCGTTGGGATCATGGACGCCCTGGAATATTCAGGAACCCCAATTTGGACAACCTATTTTCGAAATCCTAGATAAAGTCGTGTATGGCGGGTTGCAAGACTATTAATGCTTACATATGCGATATCAAGACTCTGATTTATGACAACAAACTACATTTTTCAGTCTCAAGAGAATGAGCAGTTGAGATGATAATGATAATGTCCAATCACAATTAGATGCCATGTGACTTTGAGGGTGATCATTTTCAGTCACAGGAGAATGCGCCAAATATATTTGATCCCGGAGATACCCCACAAAGAAGTTCCCGTGAAATCTCAAAGCAGACTACAAATGTCACTGATACCGTAAACCATGGTCCATTACAGTTGGTAATTGTCCCATGAAACAAAATACATTTCACTTTTTCTACTAGAATGGAATATCCCAAAAACGCCAGTACACAAGCACTAAGCTGATGCTGCGGTCTGTAAATACTATATGCACACAGTCAGTGTTCAATGTGCAAGAACACTTAAAATAAAGAAAGTCATCAGTAAAACCTAAGATAAAATAATGGAAATGGCACCATGTAGCCTAACCTGTCATAGCCAAACTGAAATAAACCAAGTTTGAGATGGCATACCTCAAAAAGTCTGCACCTGGTCTTTACATAATACTATGTAAGGTTTGGTAAAAAAATTAAGTTTTCGATATCCTGAACTTGGTTCTACCAGTCAACATTACATTTGTTGCGTATACATTTAAATTTTGGCAGTGCCCGAGATCACAAATATCCTGTGATCAGTAACGTACATTCCTAGTGATATTTTTCTTAATTTAGGTTGACAATAGCAACCACTTTCTGAAGGCCTCTTATATTCAAATCTGGCGTCATTCACAATCAGCCAGTTGTTGTGAAGCACGAAAATTAAAAACGATAAATCTGATAAAGCACAAAGCAGTGCACCTCTGAAATAAGAAACTTCCTTGTTGAATAAGGTAAGCATGAAGAAGTCAGTGTTGATTGACAGGCCACGGTGTTGATTGACAGGTCATGAGGTATCAATTTGACGATTAGTCTTCTCTCATTAACCATCGTCCAGTAGGCCTAATCTTGCATACTGGTTCACTTTTACGGCAAGTATTACAAAATCATAAAGACATCTCAAGTGAAACATGAGTGTAAATGTATTGCTTATAAGTTCAAAATGTTTCTGTCTGTCCACTGTGCTGTATAAGACATAATTTAGTACATGCACAACAAGTTTAATAATCATATTATCCTAACTCTACTAGCAGCAATGCAGCATTATTAGAATAAGAAAGTGTCTTTTACTTGAGCCTATTTCTAGTTCTAGTGTGCAAAGTGTGCTGTGTTCACAGAGACAGAATGCAATTTCTTCCCTTTAACGACTTTGAACATAATGAATATCCCACCACCTGACATTTAATGGTGGCACAGAATTTATAGGAAACACTGGGAAATATCCCACCACACAGGAATGCAAGACGTTCTTCACAACTACCTTATTACTGTCTAACAGCCAGACAGAATTAATGAGAAATGTCCTGCTTTACTGGAAAATGGTTGTAATACACATAACTAACTCACATCTTTGAATGGTAACAGCCACCAGAGGTCAAGACACCAGATGACCAATAGGTGTCACCACATGATGGTGAAGAAGCATCAATTGCATCACTAAGAGATTGAAAAATACAACTAAACAGGATAAATATAAGTATTTTCTCAGGCTAAAAATATTTGTTCTTTACATTGTTGTCCATCAATGTGTTGGCATAACATCATAAAACACAGTGATAAGTGATATATATGGGCTATGATACAGATTAATTAATTAAGACTCTTTGCATTGTCAGACACATGCAAAGCAGCTGTTCAGATATGCTGAGCTGCAGCTGATGTTACTATAAAAATAAACAAGGGTAAGTTGTTGAAGTTTTAACCAACTAACTCAATAATTCAAAACACATTAGGCATATTTAACAAATATTCATAAAGATTGGAAGGTGTTGCAAAAGGACTACTGAAACGAACAATCACTTGATGCCAATGTGAATGGCACAAAAGTCCAGTATTATTTCAGCGAAATTTATTTAATGTCCTTTCGTAGCTACAACTATTTGAGCAAGTTTGATTTGGAATATCGATCGGACAAACAGAATGCAAATTTGAATCAAGCAAAATCTCTAAGGAGTCACTAAATATTGCATACGTGCACATGGGGGGGCTCAGATGAACCCTCCCCCATTTGACGAAGTGAGTAAAAAGGTCCGCCTCAGAGAAAATTCCGAAAAAGTAGAAATTGAAACAAAATTCCATAAAAAGGGAGGAACTACCAAAATTAGGCGAATGCACAATTCATAGCTCTGAACATACCCCCATGAATCTCAGTAAAAGGTCCACATTCTCAAAATTCGAGCCTCCCCCCCGTTTTTTTTTAGGCTGGGTGAGCGCATGTGTAATACACTGATGTACGTATTTTCACTGTTATAGACTCATAATAGGCTGGGTCTCACACCACTGACAGAGTTGAGCCATACTTTGTGACTGTAAAGGGTTTGGACACAACATGCTACCAGCTTAGCTTACAGCAGTGAGTTCAATTGTAAAACATTGCTATTACACTAAACAGCAATAGAGTACTGTAAACATCTATAGCTAACTCTCATAAAATTCACACAAACATAAGTGCCAAAATTGACCTTTTGTCATTTTTCAAGTTCTCGTTGTTGTGCCCAGTAAATAAATTTAATCAAATATGTTGCCCTAACGTGATGCTTTTTGGTTTTTATTGAAGGTGTAGGTCGCATTTTTGTACGATCTACGCAAAATTTAAACACAGCATGACTGTCATCTGCCATAACCAGATTCAAGACTGCAGACGAGGAAGCCATCTTCTCAAAAATGAAAATGTACACTTCTAAAACCGAGGTTCATCACCGAGCTGCACTCAAAATCAGCATGCATATGAAACAACACAAGTACTGCCAAAATGCGAAGATTTAAGTGTTTCAGTGACGAGATGACGGATACAGGGACTTTTCTATCAAGGTACGCTATGTTTTGCCCAAGACACGTCTTCCACAGAGGACGCACTATGTATTTAATGACTTTGAATATTTTTAATTTATTTTATTTCCACGATGGTTGAGCACATTTTTTGAGTTTCACACGAAATTTCCATTCAAGATTGAACCTATGGCCGCCACTTTGCATTTTTCATTTGACTTGTGGGTGCTTTCTAAAAAGATTTAACAAACTTTACAGAAATAATTATAAGAATTCGCTACAAAATAATTATTCTATTGAATGAACAGTCACAATTTTTCTTCCATCCTTACAGATTACGAGACATTTGTATTTTATTGATAAAGAGAAACGCAACGTGTGAAATTACAGACGTCAAAAACATACTAAAAATTCTAAAATGTTAACCATGTGGCGCAGATTACGTCAAATTTGTACGATAATGGAAAGGTGTCATCATCTATTAACCAAATTTCAAGAAAATCAATCAAGGAACCCTAAAGATAAAGAGGCGAATGTAAAAAAATAAAATCATCACTAGGGGTCAGAGCAGCAGTCCGATTGGTCAAAAACTCTTCAACTGTTTGTCAGCTTCATAGGAACACATATGCCAAATCTCATTACGATCCTACAAGGGGTTTAGGAGATACAACAGCGAGCGCCGGATGCCCAGACTACCAGAGATGACGACAATATGCATCAACGGATAAATATCTGGGTGCACGAAAATGACACAAAGATGAAATTGATAAATTCGGTCATTGTTTGTATGCTACATGTTGCATTCCTCATTCGATTGACGTGAAATTTACATACAACTCATATCTCATCAATAGCCAGGTATGGTTTTTGGTCGAAATCGGAAATCGGAAGCAAGATGGTGCTGTGGCAGCCATTTTTAGCTTTACTTAACCATAGATCTCCTGCCCCTTGAGGCATGTTTATGAAATTTGACATGTGGATGGATTTCATCAAGCGCTATGTGGATTATGGTATCAGATTTTTTGGATGACTTTTTAAGTCCAACAATGGTATGTTTCTCAGGCTTCAGTGCAGTAGTTGTCTCAGATTTCAAAAACATGGGTTTTAGACTTGCTCTGTCGTTCACATGACCGGGCAACATAAAATTTACTCACAACACCTAGCTCAACAATAGCCTGACGCCTACTGTTTTGGATGAAATCAGATGCAAGACCATGCTGCTGGGACAGATGTTTTGATATCCTGTGAAAGAATCTATTGAAAGTGGATGTGTAAATAGACCTTGACATAAGGCAGCCCCTTTGTTGGTTTATCATTTACTTTGTTTCACTCGCTGTTTCTCAGTCATCCCTTTTGTCATCATCATCTCATCATCAAAAAATCACCATCACCATCACCATCATTATGATCATTGTTTTTCATTCAACATTCATCATCACCGTCCTGGCCAGGTCATTCATCATCAGCTTTCATTTAATATCATCAAGTGCTGCCCTCTAAAGGGCTTTTATTTGAATAGTAATACTAATGCAATAGCTGAAAACAACAAGCCGACTACGGTGCAAAATAAAAAAGACTAAACGAAGACAAATTATTTTGATTCACCACAGCAAACCAAGATATACACAGACGGGAAATCAATGAGATGTTTACCTTTTGTTGACTAGAGTTGCCATTGACGACCAGGCTTGTGAGGTTCTCTACTTTCCTTTCCGCGTCACAGACAAGCTGGTCCAGCTTAGTGACGAGCATGGCACCATCGCTTACTGCGGACAGAGAATTGCATCATCAAAGAATTGAACAGGATCTTGGTAAAAAAATACGATATTCCGTTAGGACATTAGAAACGCTCATTTCATCGCACCTTGTACTTTGTCAACAGATTAGCAGAGAACCCTCCAACCATATTAACCATTATCACAAACAAAAGCCTTCTTACATGGAATAAAGCAATCACTGAGTTCAATTAGCGGTGAATAAAAGAACACTAATTGCACATTGGGTGTCCTCATGCCACACAAAAGACTACAAGGTTATTAAAACAATGAACTAGATTGGTATCTTGTTTGGGAGCAGTTGCCATCTGGAGTTGACACTCAATCAGACATATCTGCATTGATATAAAGGTTCATTGGTTTAAGGACTAATTCCAGTGTTTGCTGTACACACCTAAATACTAAGGTCCAGTGTTCCCACTGTCCAGCATTAAAGAAGTACAAATTGTTTAGAAACGGGCCAATTTATTTACAAATGGATGATATGCATTAAAATCCTAAAACAGTAAGGAACTTTATATTGAAGTAAGTGCAAAGCCAGCAGTCACATGTGTTGTGTGGTAACACTGTTTACTATACTTTTTTCTGAGTCATTTTCATAATTAAACCATCATTTATAACAAACAATTTTGATACTATGAGATAGCTTACATTAGTGTTAAACTCCTCCACTAGGTGTCAGAGGAGTACTTAAAGCAGACTTACAGAGGGGGTTTTCCCGAGCACCGTGAGACAGTAGCATTTTGGCCATTGGTACATGATTTGTCATCACCGCAACGTCTAAAGGTGTTAGATCTTCATTATTCATGCTGTAAATAGAAACATAATGTCAATTAGCATTTAGATACATCTTCCCTTTATACTTTATAAAGCTGCATTTTGCCCTGTTTAGCTGACTAATGCAAGAAGATCAAATCACGCCTCTTACTATTACAAAATGCAGCTGCAAAAGGTGCATTTTGGGACACCCTGTATATAGGTAAGGGCTTAGATAACCAAATTCTTTAAAATGGTGAGCTATTGCAGCTGAAAATTAAAATTCACCTTCCCTAGCATCTGTATAGTATCCTCAAGACAAGGACAGGAGATATGGGAATGATTTTCAGGGCCACACCTGTTAATTCCAATTGTGGACCACCGAATGTACAGTACAAATTCCAAACTCCACACATAAGGCAAAAATACTACATACCAGGGGAACAAACTTGGGACAATATAAGCAAGAGTGTGAGCTAAGACCCAATGTATGCGTTTTATGGATCCTAGGCATGAGTGAGGAATAGGTGTTGTCCTCAAGTTCGGCACCAGGTCAGCAGAACCATACAATACTGGTCCCAGTATGGAATGCTACTCATGGACAAGAATTTAAGAGACAAGGCAAACACTTGAAGTAACTCCAATTAAACAATATTTTCAAACAAAATAAAAGAGAGGTGAGTCATTTCACAGTGTGATAGGATTCTGCAGCTAATGTAAATTTTCATCAAGGTATCTCTGCAGACAATAGCAGTTGGAACACAGACCTCACCAAACTGCAACATAAGTGTTAACTAACAAGCCCTACAAAAATGTTGACACATATGTTGAAGATTGTTTTTGTTGCTTCCTAGTATTTGTTTATTTAGAGGATTAGTCACTGTATTACCTAACTTTTGAGTAGTGTTCTGTACAACCATCAGGTTTTTAGAAATTTTTAGAATTGTGCTATCCTCATATGTTCATCTATTTGGCTGATTCACATGTCTCAGAGTTTCAATATATTCCATTACTTTGAGTCTCATGTTCGATTGTTTTCAAGTCAGAGTGTCCCTAATGCACCACACTCACTCTTCAATAAACTAAGTCAAGACACTGTATCCAAAGTTTTTCTTCTTCATGTCTACTCAGCCAGATCCAACAATTGAACCGCCTCCGTTTATAACCACAACGCGAAAAATTGAAATAAATTGTGGTGTGTATGGAAAGAGCTGCAGCGATCAATCAGACAGTCAGTAGAAAAGGGTGAGTTAAGTTGTGATATAAATTAGATGTTGCCGACCGTTGAAAATGAAAAAGCGTGGAGCTAGGCCATACCGTAATGGGTAAATATCCTGCACAACACCCACAACACATCAAGATCAAGAAGATGATTGTTTTCCTTTTCTGTTTGTTTTTACGTTTGTCAATGTTTTTTGTTGTTGTTTTGTAAGTCGTGCCTGTGAAATGGTACGGGGTAATGGGTGTAAATCTTGTGGAAAAACAATGAAATACATGGAAATACGTAAAATTCATCATCTGCGTCAAAAAGGGGGACAGTTTGATGCTGTGGAGCGACAAAACTTCACAAAGCAGGAAGGGCCAGCCAAAACAGAACAATAATTAGTAAATGAAATTATGACTAAGCAAGTAAAACGTAGGAACTGGTTCATTTCAGCAATCATTAGCTGGTCTGCCTAATTTACATACACAAATTTTTTATACCAAGTATCGATAAGTGGTCAACGGTCAACACAACACAATGGTCATGTATCTTGTCAATCAAATATTACTCATGAGTGCCTGTTCTATTAAGTGCAACAATCGCGTAGCAAAGAAGTGGGCAAGATTGATAGAACAAATGCCTAACATATTACCATACCATTACCCAATCGATTTGTGGCAAGAGTTCAAGCTAGTAAAAGCTCTTTCGCGGGCTAAGAATAGATGCCTTAAAAAACAAAGATATTTTAACATCATCAATGAACAGATAAACAAGGCTTTGTTAGTAAAGGATATGAACAAATTAAAATTGGTGGAAATCGGCTTAACTCAAATGACTAAGCTTTACATAAAACTACAGCTTTAAGCAATGTGCATTGATTGATAACGAACAGTGGGCTGTATGTCAGCAACATGGACTAAACAAGGACTAAGTCAATCCATAGGAAAGTTTACGTGAACCTGTCTTAGAAAAAATTACCATTAAAAACATCCATGCTAACAATGGAAAACCTCAGACATGGTTTTTGAGCATTTCTATCAAAGTCTTAATACAAAAAATTTGGTGATCGCTGGCGTAAGGACTTTTTCCTTAGCAAAAACAATATTTTTGGCAAAAACGCATGGTCAAGTGACCACGAGAATAATTCTGTTCATGCGACTCTTGTAGAAATTCTTGCGCAATATTTTGCGGAATCGGGATTGCGGAAAAAAATCGCAGATTCACTTAATTTTGCAGAATTTATTGCAGAAAATGCTCTAGATGTTTATGACAGTTGTTTACTCAAGCTTGATGATTAATTATTCGTCTCGTACTAGACACAAACTGGAAGATTGACGATGTTTTATAATACTGCACGTGGTACCAGAATTCGTGGTTCATTTCCAAAAAGTTTCGAAATCTGTTGTATCGCCAAAAAACTGGTTTATCTAAAATGCAGTCTGGTGCACAGAGACTGAGTTACTGATTTCGCTTGTGGCAGAATGGAATTGCACATTTTTTCCGCAGAGCTTTTTCTCGAGTTAACAGGCCTAGAATGCTGTAAATGACATGTTAAGATTTGCCTCGATTCCTAGTTTGAGACAATATAACACTTTCCTGAATTGACAGTGGCTAGCTATTTTAGATATTTCAAAAAGAAAACAACATTTTAATTAAGGATACATGAAACCTTAAAAACAAGCAACAAGGGAGAGATGGTAACTCTAAAAACCTGGTCTCACACTTGCTACAAGGGTAATTTACCAGGATTTATGTTTTGCACATTGACCCGAAAAAAGCTGCATTTGCAGCTGTGGTGTTGAGATAACATAAGTGAAGAGATCTGAGAGAGGTGGTGCTAGTGTTTTATCAAGTAGACACAATAATACTGTGAGAGGGGACTTCCTTACTAGATGTCTGATACAAAGCAGTATAATGATTTGAACACTGTATTAACCTGAATTATTAATGACAATGCGTACTAATTAAGCAAACAGATGGTTCACACTGTCAGTGAGTGACAGTAATTAATGACTTATCATCTATAACAACTATGCAAGAAAACCGGTTTATTGAGCCTAATATGACACAAAAGATAACTTTTCATTTAAATCACTGCTGCATTTTGCCCTGTTTAGCTGACTAAGACAAAAATCAAATTAGGCTTTATGACATCATAAAATCAGCATCATAATATTCCTGACCACCATAGGATTCTACTCCTGTTACTAAGAACATCAAAACTAACAGCAACTAAAAAGATGCTTCCGAGTTTATTGGGGGTTGGTAAAACCCAAAATTGCATCTTCAAGAATGGCACATCTACCCAGTGCCAGAGTGACTTCAGGTGCCCCCCATTGGATAGTAATTCAAAATCAGAAGAGTGTGGTAATGATTTTAAACCTCAATTAAAGCGATACTGTTAGGAATTCAAGCTAAGCAAAGATGAACTGCAACATTAAATGTAATTGAAAAGCAAACAACAGACTAGACATTGAAAACACTAGGAAAATGAAAACTAACAATAAAATGCAGTTGTGTTGCTTTGGAAGGGTAATGTTGAGTTTGCCATGGTCACCAAAAATTACTGCATAAGGCTAAGATGCCAGTACACATGATACGTGTTTAATTTAAGCAAATCCTGTGTATATTTTTACAAGAAAACAGATGGTAAAGGACTACAGAAGGTATTGCTTTATCAACAGACAAAGCCAGTTTTGAAGGTCTGATCCCATTCAGCCAGTGATGGTTGAAAACAGATCATAAACAAAACTGGAAAAAATAGATGATTATCCCAAGTAGTTTTCCCTAGCATTCTATTTTTGTCTTTACAACAATAACATATACGCAAGGTTGGCACGAGTGGCAAAAGCGATAGCAATTTTGCATTTTTCCAGTGGCAAAAAAACGCTAAGTGTTTACCATCAACAATAGATTGATTAAAGCAACAATGTCCTTTGATGTGGCAAAATAAAACCGCCAGTCTTTGGATCACTTTAAAACTACCAAGAAGTGCCACCAAAACTGATGCTTGCAACCGTTCCCATTACTGGCACTGCCACAACAGGCGAAATTGCTAGTGAAAATGCAAGGGTTCAGCAGTTCCTGAACGCCTAGTAAATAACATCTAGCTCAATACAAATGGCCAGTGAAGTTCACTAAGTCCCAAATGACTGCTATATTTGACCCATAAATAACGCATTTAAATAAATGATAAGGCTAGCGATGAAAAATAGTTATGTTACAGTTTCCTGCATTATTTGGATACCGTATTCATCCAGATTCATACCGTTACTCGGCTCATCACCCAACCCCAACTGATACAACCAAGAGTTCCTTAAAAGTACGTGACCCCTACGTCTCATCAGAATTTTAGTACAGCACTGGCTTGAACCTTTGAGTATCGATTAGACAGTTTTAGTGGAACCTTGGCACTTCCCAACACTTACCACAGCACAATGTACTTTAATCATGATTTTATTTTGTCTGTGGATTAGGAACACTTTGGGTGCCTGTTCATGGCAACATTGTCACTTGAGACACTGCGTACTATAAAACCTAAATCTGTCGTTGAATTTTTTTTCACTGGAAAATACCTGAACACTCATTTTCTTTACTGAAGGAAAAATGAAATAGTTACTTTAGCTCATGCGTATTTGATATCATCATTCGTGTGTGTACACAGAACACCTAAGCACATGTGAAAATGCACTTCACCACATGCCTAATGTTTGCAACTTAAAGAAACTTTAAACATAATATTTATATGCGCTACTGCAAAGCAAAGTGATACCGAAGCTAGTTTACAATGAAATAACACATGAGGGTGAGATAAAAGGTCATACATTTTATGACAAACTAAACTACAACAGATATCGTACAAAAGTTATATCATACTAGCTGCTACCCGTGCAAAAGCAAGGGTAGCAGCTAGTAGGAAATGCCGAGGGGAAATAGCTACACCTGAGTGTGAACCAATCGAGTGTTCATTGCAAGAGACAGGAATACTTCTTGAAGAGACCATGTTCAAAGCTTCAAGCAGAATTTCTGTCACCTGTCAAATTTTAGTAGGCAATTAAGGTGTGCGGCTGTGGGATTCTTCCCCTAGTTCTTTCGAGAGCATTTGACCCTGCCGTGACACAAAGTACGGTAATCAGACATTCTTCAGTTTAAAATGAAAATTAAGAATGCATTTAAAATATTGTATAGTACACAAAGTATATAGATGTCTAAGTGGCGGATTTAGAGGGGGGGCCAAGGGGGTCATGGCCCCATAAAATTCTCCCAGATTCCATGTGGCAGTCCGGGGGTGCGAATGTCTGAAGGGCGAAATTCTGGCTAATACTCTATCTGCTGTGCCCCCCAACTCAAAATCCTGGATCCGAAGCTGAATGTATTTACAAAATTTGCATCATAAATGTACATACTGAGGTAGAAAGCCAGCT
Source organism: Phoronis australis (assembly GCA_002633005.1). NCBI lineage: Eukaryota > Metazoa > Phoronida > Phoronidae > Phoronis > Phoronis australis. The sequence continues at coordinate 1,694,867 of NMRA01000003.1, read as the reverse complement.
AGCAGTATGAGGACTGTCGTCAACATACAGCTAGGTAGCCGCGTGCAGAGCTCCGTTAGACACCGAAATTTCACCAAACCCCAAAGCTCAGCTCGTCACCTCGTGGTGAAACTTAGAGATAACAACCTGCAGGGGTGCATGCAGAATCTGGGAATGAATCGACATTCACAGTGCCCGTTACAGCCGTTTATAGAAGTAAACAAAATCTAATAAACGTTATTTTTCGTAATTCTCCGCCTTAACGGAAAATCCTATCTGCCGTCGTGACACGCGCACGTACGCGCCATTTCCCAAAACTTTGTGATATCTCTCGAGAGAATTTTCTGAAATTGTTTTTTTTTGATACTAAAATAGTAAAAACTTGTAACGAAATGAAACCACTTCTGATTGCTATGACATGTACGCAACCTCCACAATTGATTGAAGAACATGGAAATTGGCCCGATAGGTGACGCAATGGCACCCAAAGCGCATCGCAATTTTAGCAGCAGAATAACTGAAAAACGCCAATTTTCCAACACCCGGGTAAATAATTTAGTTTACTCAAGAAAGAGTAAAAATTTTTTAATGAGGCATCATTAATTTTGGCGGCTACAGGCCCGATGAATTATATACGCGACAGAAGCCAGAGGGAGTGAAATTAAGCCAACGGAGTGACGTCACGCACGCCTTTGAGCCGACCGACTGACGTCACCAAAGCCAGTACAAAACTGGCCACCCTCCTTCCGCATCCGTGAAAAAACGGCCCACGAGAAAAAAATAGAACACCTCGAATCCAAACAGGGGGCCAGTGCAATACCTGGGACCAAGGCGTGCCGAAACGGGTGCAACGAAGGTCTGTAGTGGAGCAGGAGAGACGGAGTTTGTGCAAATGATACATTTTATATAATAGACATTGAGATGTAATCAGGTGGGTGACAATCTGCCACACATGTATCAGAAGGATGCATCCGCCCACCCAAGGGTGATATTTTTTGATGAACTTTGGTGTAGTCCTCAACAAATCGGCTGTAATCAATAAAGTAAAGAAATTTCAAAATATAAAGCAAAGAATTTTTTTGTAGTTCTTCCCATCTTAGGATTTTATTTCAAACAGGAAACATGGGGAGTGACTTACTACGGACAGCTTTATGAGAGCTCTCCATATAACTTTTCTGTGTGCTTCCTGTCAACGTCAGCCTCTTCAACTTTTGAAACAAAAGTTTATTATATTAAGATTGATAATCAATAAATCTTTGACTGATTGTAAAGATGTTCCTATTATCTCATTAACACTGCATTGTCAGACGATGCTCGACATAGACAACCCAAAAACAACATGATTGAAACGACACAAAAATAGAAATCTAATGAATTTTACAACAGGTCAATGGATTAACGCGTAAACACAAGTTAATATGACGCACACATGTGAAAATAAGAACCAGTCAGTGAGATGATACAATCTTTAATATTTACATTGGTTAAATCAACTGTTCAAATCCATATATATATAAAAAACATCAACCTTAGTAAATAGTCAGTTCAAATTCCAGAACCATATTTCGCTTAAATAAATAGTGCACATTTTGATCAGTCCATCATTATTTGTCAAGTTTAATTTTACGATTATTTCTCTGGCTAGTGTTTTGTAGCAACTTCTCAGACTACATGACCAATTGAAGGACAAATCAACAATACAGCAGACTCCTTGCTGAATAGATAAAACAAAGAAAATAAATGAAGTTAGAGACAAATGTGTCTTTGACAGCAAGCCATGGGATATCTGTTGGCAGAAAGAGAAGGTCAGCAATAAAATGTAGCCAGACAAAATTGAAACCATCTACCACTTCAACAAACACGCTAATTAACAACTTAAGGTATGTTAACCTAGACATAAAGCTTGACCCTCCCTGGTAAAGCACTCTCTCTCCAGTGCCAGTGTACCTTGCCAGATGTAAGCACAGGTAATGAAGTCAGCACGAGATGAACAGGAATGTTTACAAGGACTGTAATTGGCATGGGACTTTTTAATCCACTTAAAAGTCAGACTTGAAACTGAGCCGAGAAATGCTTGATCTCTGTTAATAGGAGGTCTTTAAGAAAACAAACTTGCAAGACAGAAAGAAAACACATCACCACCTAACACAGTCATTACCTAAATGTTTCTTTGTAGTGCTAAAGAACTGTGCTGAGGTAGTTTGTTTTATAGACAGCGGCCAAAGTAATGATGAGAAACATCTTAATTCAGGTTGGCTTGTTTGTATACAAAATACCAGTAGCACTCTATGACTTTCGTGGCTCAAGGATGTGTATCAAACCTTTCCATTTGTGAAAAATATGAATTGCAATTATACCTCGAGGATTGTTGAAAAGTACGAACCATCTTAAACTTATTTTCTGAAAAATAGGTATTATTCCAGCAGCATTGTCCCCATCACTCAGCCATGTGTACCCCCAGCACAGAATACCAGGGCTGCACATAGCACCTCATGACTGCAAGCAAATGAACAAGCAGGGAGGCTGATAATCTGTCATCATTTAAAAGAGTAGTAAATCAAAGCAGTCTAGTGTGTTAGTGATATGCACTCCACTCATTGCCCATCCCATAGAGTTGATGAAAGAGATGATAACTGTCACAAGACAGTCAACACCAGCTAGCTGTACTCTCTTCAATAGCAACACCTATGCTGAACATCATGAAGATCCACCAACCTGAAGAAACGTGATCATAAGATATTGAGGCAGATGTTAAAAAAATGCCACGGACAGTGTGGCAGAGTAAATGGATCTGTTTGAAAATCAAGGGTAGTCTCAACAACTGCAAGGTACATCAAAGAATTTGGTGGATATTGAGACAGAGAGAACTAAAATTGCCACCATAGGATGCCACAGTAGTCTGATCCATCCGAAAATCAACAACAGCTATGCTCTCCCCAAATAAGAACACACCTGCCATCTTTCATTGCGATTTTCTAGCAGAGGATAGAGAGGCTCAGGACAACAAACGCACACACTAAAAGGTCACTGGAGAGGGCATATCAAAGCCAAATCTGTCTGAAACAACACATGTGCAGTGGTCTCCTCCAGGCAAATATTTCTGTCAAATTTTGTAAATACCCATGCCAGAATTGGTAGGACATTTGCAAAGATAACCGAAATTGCCAATAGGGGACGCCACAGTAGTCAGACATCCAAAAAATCAATGTCAATCATACTCTACTCAAGTAGAAGACAAAACAAATTTCATTTAAGATCCACCAAGGAGCTTATGGTAGATATTGAGGCACAGACAAATTTGCCACTAGGGGCTTGAATCAATGTTATCCATGCACATCTCAAAAAAAATCCCAATCAGTGAAATTTCATACTTCACCTTCTAGCGATTTGGAAGATACAGAGGTGGACACAAAAAAACTAAACATGAAAATGAAAGCGCTCTGAGGAGCGAAACTTGGCGAAATTAACCAAAAAGATGACGACAAAGATGATGACGAAGATGACGAAGATGACGAAGATGACGACGATGGTGGCGAGAATGAACAAAAGAAGTAACAATAACGTACACATGACGAACGTAGAAGTCCGAAATCAGTAAGAAAAAGGCTACAGTCTTGTGCGACACTTGGCGAAATTAACGGAAAAGACGACGGAGATGATGACGATGATGATGACGATGATGACGAATATGATGATGGTGGTGGCGATGATGAACAACATCACAACATTCATATGACGAACTTAGAGCGCTCAACAAAGGAACAGCGTTATCCGTAAATCTCAAATAACTCAAAAACTAGACGTCCTAGCGAAAAATGGAAACCATATTCTGAAAGCCCGTTCAAAGTTCTATCAAAACTGATGGTACCGCCTAATTCCGTAAATTTTTCGATAAAAATGAAATTTTGCGTTTTTTTTAAGAAATTCAAAGTCAAATAACTCGAAAACGATAAGTCTGAGAAAAAAATTGTTACAGNAATAATAAAATTTGCCATTTAAGGGAGTACCACAATAAATTGAACCTACGCGAAAATGGAAATACAGGGTATATCAAAAACTGTACTCACACTTCAGTACAATGCCTGGAGTTCAAATTTATTGACAGTGGGTCAAACTCTGCGGCCAACCCTATTTGCTGAAAAAGTATGCGTGTGAATTTTTCATGCGGGAATGGCAAACAAAGCGATTCAGTTTGCTAGTGGATCAGAAACTCATAAAAAATACAAAGAAAAGATAATCTTCTTCTTCAAGTTATTTTGGTTTAAAGAACTTTAATTCTTTTTTATCACTTCTTTATGAATTGAAACCAGTAATGTTCAGATATCAAAGAAAAAAAACGAAGCTAATGTCATGAAAGGTGAGTGCACATTTTTGGGACACCCTGTAGATGTGGGGGGCATAAAAATAAAGAACTCCTACCAACAGTAGACATAACAGGAAGCTATGTACTGAAGCATGATAATCAGTAGATATTTGTCATTACCAACTTTAATCTTCCTACACCCAGGGTGTTACCACCCTTATCCATTGCTAGTCAATATTTTCCTTCCTCAGCTTAAGACCCAAATAAATATGGAAATGATAAGGATTGTGTAAGTCGAGGCTGCATCAGAATTTAAAAACAACAGTTGTCCTGGAGAATGCTCAATAAAGCAGGCATCATGCCTAGTTGAATTATGCCTGAGCCATAAAAAATGACAAAAGAGAAAATCAGTGATAAGCCACGATAACAGAGTCTAGGGCAATTTTTCATTTAATAAGGTTAAATACATCTAAGTTGGTTAGTGACCCATGCTAAGTAGATATTAATGCAGCCTTACTGGCAATTAGTCATGAAAGAACATAAATCTGACATCACCCCTGTAGTTCTTAGAATCATTAATGGAACATAATTAATCATACCAATATGAAATAGACAATTAATTTACTAAAAGCACAATTTGTTTTGGCTGTGCCACTGTTGGAGAAACCAAAAGGCTGCTACTGTGGATTGTTTATGAAGCAAAGAGTGCTTTGTACGAGATCATATACCGAGACAAAAAGAAAGAGATGTAGTCATGTAACAGATCCAATGAACAAGTGAAATCACAAAAGTGAGAACAGTTGTGATAAGTATTTGACTTTAAATAAAGTGCATGTATTCAACTTAATGAAAGACGTAAAATTTGTAAGAAAAATAAGATACAACAATTTCCATTCTTACTTTTCAGATATCTTTTCTGGAAGAGTAGCACCATCTCTCATTTTTTCATCGATAGCCACATTTCCAACAGTTTTACTTCGACGGAACAACGAAGGAAACATTGGTCGCTTGTGCACAACACTAGTGGCACTACGCTTGCGAAAAAAAGTTTTTGAGGGGGGTGCCAACAAGCCATCTTTGGAAGTGGATGAAGACGATTTGTACCCCTTGGGATACTTAGAGTCCATAGTGTGTCGTCGTATCATAGGTACGGGTTGTTCCTCTTGGCTAAAGGATCGTAGAGGCGGAGTCACTTTACGTGCCAATGTTGTTGCCATCTTCCCTGTCAAAGGTTTTCCCATGAGCATTCGTAGAAATTGCCCAAATCCTTTCACTCACTAGTTCAGGTCAACAGAAACCGTAGAGCCTTTGCAGTTTCATCCACAATGTATCAAATGTAACACTTTTCACTCACAAATAGGTGCAAATACACCCTCTAGTTCAGCCAACAAATCAATGCGTAAAAGTCTATGTCAATAAGCTCAGGCATATATGCAGCTCAGCCTTGTATTGACCACTCTGGCTGAATCCAGCAGTTCATCTGAGTTGGCTAGACTGCTCACCCTGTAGTCTTACTTGAGAAGGTCATGTGATCACCCACAATGATAACCAGCCAACTGTTGTGTATGAAATCTCATCCATTAGATATTGATTACTGAGCATTGATCATTAATGATCTTGTGAAAGGCACCCAATCCTAACTATTACATCATAGCTGTGAACTGAAAATCTGTCCACTGCTGCACCCAAAAGTACCACGCTTGACCACTGGATGACCAGAAACATAAGATGTGAGAATGCTGAGAATGCTCTATTAAATGAATCTCATAATGAACAGTAGGAGAGCACTGAACTATAAAATGGTTCAGCATTTGACTTTATAGCTCAACAAAAATATTTACAGCTGAAAGTAGGGAAGATCATGTGAAAGATTAGCCAGGCAATACCTTTTGAATGCCGTACAAGATATCACACCTGTGAGAGAAAAAATGGGCAATGTCAAAAATTATTAAGGCCGATGTCATACAAAATCTTTAATGCCGCAACCAGAGAATTCAGACTCGGGAATGTACACAAGATCACAGCAGATATAATGCTTTCGTGCGCTTTCTGGACTTAAAAACCCAATTATTGTACATTGTATTTCTTTGCATTAAACATTTTAAAAAAAGTGTTTTGTCAATGTGCACTGTCAGCGCTAAGCTAAAAGATAACTATTTAGATACATCAGGGCCCCAGTAATCTAACACAATTCAGAAGTGAATGGTCAATTATGGCAAGTCAGTTTTTGAGTGACCTTAAGAAGCAACTTCAAAATGGCATAAAATCGTAAAAATCTGAAACGGTAATTCTTTACAAATTTAGAACGAAGTATGAGGGACAAGCGAAATTTAATTTTGTCACATTTCTGAAAAAAAATAAAGATTAAGAAATTTTTTGTTCATTATTAGATTGGTTTGTACAGTGTAGAAGTCAAAGAACAACATTTAGTTGAGTTTCCAATACTTGCAACAAGGTAATCAAGCTGAAAAATAGTAAAAAAATGATAATTTTACAATTATTTTTGTACAAAATAAGTGGAGAGGTAGGAACGATCACTAATGTACAAACAACTGTTTGATCCTCAAAGTTGTCTTTAAAATTTCTAGCTGAAGATAAAATTTCAAAAAACAATGTATCCAAAGGCTGTCCAATTTTAAGCATGATAAAAATTTGTGGTAGTAACCATTTAACATGTCTAAACTTTGGCCACTACGCATACAAGCAATACCATTAATGTTTTTGAATCTTTTTAGCCATTTTCTGATCAAGGTTCACCTCAAGTGCAGTGTCAATGGAAAATATGCAAATGAACACAAAGTAATTAGCACAACAATGTTATGTCCTGCAGAGTAATTATTTCGTACTTACAAATAAACAGAATGACAATTAGCAGGAATGTCTCTACAGTTGTTTATCTCTACAAAAAGAACAGGGAGTGTTGATATGTGCCCAACTTATATACAATGCAGATACAAGAGACATCATTATTTAAAAGTTTCCCACAAGAAGGAGCACTCTTAAATAGCCTTTAGGAGGTGCAAAGCAAGTCAGCAATTCTCCCTTCAATAAAAACACCCTTGCCACTCTTCATCCTGATTCTTCAAGAAGTTTGAAAGATAGCGAGGCGGACACAGAGAACAGATACATCAGTCATGGAGCTTCATAGATGCAAAGGCAAAGAAATCCAGATTTGCCACCAGGGAACTCCGCAGTGGTCAGATTTGTCCCAAAATTCATATCAGTTGTACTTTCCTCAAAAGAACTACAGAACAAATGTCATCAAGGAACTTACAGACAATGCGCCATAGACAAAAACAAAATTACAACCGTAGGGGGCACCACAGAAGTCAGCCGTGATATCCGTAGTAGGAATACATAATTTTCATAGTGGTTAGGCTGCGAGAGAAAGAGACAGATGCCAACATTTTTATCTTGGAGGGGGTAACTGTAAGTCTGTGGCTTAGAATATTGAGCACGGTTTTAAATCATTGGTGTAATTTGCACTAGGCCTTTTGAAATTGATATCCAAGGTCATTGAACGCAGTTCTACCTGAACACTGCTTTTAGTCATACAACCCTCGTTGTAACTAAACACAACTTAACAAAGGGATTATGGTATAACTATTAGCCAAATCCATTGAGGATTTATGAAGATAGAAAGGAACATGTAAAGCAAAAATCACATTGACACTCATTGCACAACATTTTAATTAAAAAATTGAGTCAATGGTTAATCAGCCTTTTCACGCTTCATGTCCTACATGGTGCATACAACAAACAATGATATAGAAGGGGCAGCTGTCATAAACCAATCTGGAAAATAATGGAACATGTGGGTTGTTAGTGTAGAGTAAACATACACAGCTACCTGGCATGACATCACTACGAGGACACTCATCAACATTTACATGTCAAATAGAGGACATGCTAATTAATTGGAGGAAGCAAAACAAACAACATACATATCTCAATTACTTGGCACAATTTTGAAATTTTGTCACAACCTGCAGGCAACAGGGCTAAAACATTTCATGCCTTTTTTCCTGACTTTATTTGAACAATTCAACAAGAGACATGTGCTGATAAGTTCAGTTCTGTTCTAAGATGTACTTAAATCAACAAGATTCACCTCAAACATTTTTAGACACAAATTACATTAAAATCTCCTGTTGCCCCGCCAGACACCACCAGTCATGTTAAAGACATGTGAGCTGAAGGTGGCACTGAGTGGCAGACCAGACATGGTTGATACCACTGGCAACACTAACCTATATACAGTACTCTTGATGACAGGTAAGCACTCAGCAACAGAGGTGTAAACAAGTATAAAATGCAAACAAATCTGGAGTGTTGTTTTAATGTGGAACCACTGTAGTCAATATCATTACTGATGTCACATCGTCAGTGTGAGCAAGGCAAGTTGAGGTCGTTTTTTTGTGGTTAGTGGCCTACATCAAAAGCTAGTTTCTTTGAAAGCCAACAAGTGGAGTTTTTAGAGCTCTTTTAAAGCATTGATAATTTTGGATAACAAGAGCTTGCCTTACAATGGTTTCAATTCTTTGCAGTTTTACCACATAGAGAACCATTATTATCATACATAGGCGATGATGCCGATGTGAAATAACAGTGTTATCACACCACCAAATAAGTCAGAACTTAACTTTGCGATGTTTTCTCTAGAGAAGATAACCGTTATCATCTCAAGAGAAAGTAACTTAGGCAAAGTCATAAGGATTACGGTATTTGGCGGGCTCAATACATAAGAATTAGGGTAGTAGTTTAAACTCATCTCCTTATATAGTATCAAGCATGGCTTGAATTCTGTACTGGTGCTAGGGTCACAGAAAAATTGAAAACCCCTTACAAATGGCAATTGAACCAAATAGCACAAATCATAAACATATCCATCAAATAACAACTAAAATTTTAATTCGAACAAACTTGATGAAAATTAAGGTGAAAACAGTAAAGTACGCAAACATGCAACCTAAACTATACACCGACTGTTTGGCCAACTAGTCATGAATTAGTCGTTGGTATGATATACATATTACTGTACCAAGCAATTAATTCAGATCCTCCCGTACGATACATGATATAGGCTTCACCCTCATTTAAATTGGCTTGCATGTAATCATAGACTAAAAATCTCTTCATTTTTTCATACAGAAATTATACATCTATCTGCCAACTAAATGCTGGAGAAGTGAAGAATTTCTGTGCGAAGTTATATTTCTATGCAGCAATGTTATCTATTGTTTAGCTGAAGGGAACACTTGAGGCTTAACTTTGTGAGTAACCATAGTAGCAAAGCTAACTTCATGGGAAAGGGCCTTAAGTCATACAACTGTTCCATTTAGACTAGGTAAATAAGGACAGCTTAACAAAGGGTTTATGCTCCTGGTTGAGAAGATAATTGTTTCATTACCCCTGTGTATTCTAACAGCCCAGCCCAGAATGAAGAGCAGTGGAGAACACTGAAATACACCCACAGCTGCCTAGCAAATGGCAGAGGTGCTTATCAGCATCATAGAAATGGTCGCCGTAGGGCCTATGGCGTACATTACCATGAATCTGTCCTAAAATGGAACGGGGCCAAATTTCATGAAAAATGTCAAGGTAATATGAAGATCATGACATGATCTTGTCCTTTACATTGAATACCCGCCTAGATCAACTAATCATCCAGCGAGTCCAGACAGTTAATTTCCATATTTTTTGTGTTGCTTACAACACAAGTCTATTTAAGTGAAGATAATTGAGCAGGGAATACTTTGCTTATCAGTCAAGCAGCTGACGTGAATTTAATTTTGACACGCATAAACCCAGTTATAGTGAATTGATTTTTATGATTCAAACACCGATTTCGGTTAATTTTTATGTTCTACATATTTGAGGAATACCTAATTCTTGAAAATGCATAGTTTTTCAACAAAAGTTTTATACTTTGATAGGCAGAGCTGTTTATTTCATTTTATGACCCTACTTGCAATGCTTGATTAACTCGGTTTGTGCATGGACGCACAATTTCACGGACTGAAATTAAGTCGTGACGCCTAAGCTTAGCACTGTTAGCATTGAGTTTAACAATGCCCTGGGTATCTGGACCTCGTCTGTACAGTGGTTGATTTAGAAGGCTGTGTAAATGACATAAAAACAAAAAATGGCCCGCAGGGGGCACAGTGGTAATCAGATCAGTCGTGATAAGCCGTTCTCACATTCATCTAAGGAAACGCTTGCTAAATCTTTACAAGGATTCCGTAAATGTTTAAGGAAATACAGCCACGCATGCAAAAACAAAATCACCACTAGGAGCACCACAGTAGTCAACTTGAAGGGACAATTTGCGACCAATTTTGTAATGGTAAATACGTAGTTGAAATCAAAGGCATTGTTTTTTGCGTTGAAAGGGCGGTTTATTGGCCCTTTAATAAAACACGAGTTTCAGGTGTAAACCAATTCATTTTGCACACACACACAAATTGAACCAAATAAATTAGTTTCAAACTCTACAGTTGGAGAATAATTCCCTCCAGTATTGTAGTAATGTCATTATCTTAATTTATTACCTACACTTTGATCTAGATAAAACAACCAAAACATGATGGGGTTAACAATTTAAATCACAACAAGGAGGTTAAGTACAGTAAACTGAGACTATTGTACTAACAGCTAGTCCAAAAATAGTTCCAAGACTGACGAGCATGAATAAATGCAGTAATTTGGCTGCATTGCCCAAGCTTAAATGCATCTGAACAGTTACTTAACCAGCGCACACTATAGATTGTATCCAATGAAAAAGTGGGATATTATCAATGTCATACAGAGTTTCAACATGGCTATTTTAAGATTTCAAACCACTGCCTGTCCATGTTTTCATGTTCAGCTTTAATATAAAGAGTTAAATTTGACAAAGAAGTTTAATTTGTATGTAAACTGGGTTAATACTCATCCAGGATGTAATTGATTAAAAGCTCTTTAAAGTAATTAATTTTCATGGTCAACGTGATGAAAATATAGCCTGTAAATAGAACATTAGAACCAAAGGGAATTTCACACAAATTGTCACCAGTGAAGGTTTCTTTATAGCCTATAGGCACTGTTGTAATGGTCACATACTTAGAAATTAGTCGAAGGAATAATATATGGCATATTGTTGTTAGCTTTTCTGAGAAAGAACATACGGAATGGAATCTACATTGAACTAACCTTAGACATGCACCAATCAGCTTCCAAGCAATTACATAAAGCTATATTTTGTTCGTTATCAAATGAAAAGCCAAGCTTGGATCACAATATCCTCTGGTTTTCACTAAACTAGAAAAATGCTAGATATAAGATGGGCTTGCATAGACATAATGCCACAGTTAAGGCAATGTTGAAGCTGGCACAAGATGTTCCAAGATGGTCATGTGTGCGATTGACTTTCAGTCTGGAAATAGTTCTTATTGTCCTAACAATGCCTAAACTGACCATGTTCTGCTTACCGCACACCCTCAAAATTTCCAGACTTTCACTGTAAAGCGCCCATGCTCAACTTGTTGCACATGGCCAACTCAAAACCATAGACTCGTTTATCATGTGCATTTTTGCATCTGCTTCTCAGAAAGCTGGGTCACGCTACTGAACTGTTGTGCAGATCACTACATTCTAGATGGTGATGTCCATTACTACAATGCATAGAATTCTTGGTGTTTTATTTGACTTGCTGCATGTGAAGTTTACCTGGGCATTAACCTGATTGTTCAGATATGCACCTAGTCCTGACTTCTTAAACATTTCATTGTTAAAAGCCCATGCTTGACTTAAAGACCACCCTTTGATTTTTTGAGTTAGCCCATTTAAGGGCTCACAGTGCAAATCTAGACAGTATTGTAGTCTGTATTGATAGACATTACAGCATCCAATCAAGATGTCAATTTCAATTGAGAAATTTTGGTATTCACAACAGGGCATAATTATGACAAGGTGTATTAAAAGGATTAGTGCCACTTGCCACAAGATAGTAACTCATTAACTACTTAAAGTATGTCCAAATTAGCAAAAAATGGTTCAGAGATAAACTTTTTATGCTTTTTGTGAAGGAATTTGAGAAGAAGTTAAACCCATGATGCTGTCTTGATCTGCTTCACAAAGCAAATCTTACACTAACAGGATCTGCATGCAAGTGGACGAGAAAGCATGGGATTTTTGCACTTTAAAAACCAGATTGTCCAGCAAAGTCCTCGCATGTCGTGAACACATCCACTAAAACAAGAAACTGTAGGAACACTGCATTTATCCACCTTCACTCTTATCAGGCTTCTATTGTGAGTCAGCATGCGTGAATAATTGGCTGATAAGCCACCTCTGGAACTACTTTGGGCTGAATGGAAGACCAGGCCATAAAATGATAATTAGCCAAGACCAGTTACTATAATGCAACAAAGAACAAGTAATAATGTCTTGCATCACCTAGC
>NMRA01000003.1:1650805-1681233 GCA_002633005.1 Phoronis australis | reverse complement strand
AAAGTACAGTTGTTAGGCTAGACTGTAATCAGCTGATCATATCCGCATGAGCGAAGTCAATTATCCTCGCTCGTGACTCGATGAATAGAGCAGCTTGGCGGCATCCCTTTGAGCATGAGCCGAGCGCGTCTCAGCCAAGGTGGATAAATACGGCCTAGTTCAATTTTCCATACCCCGCCGTTTACCTTAAACACCGGGGTTAGAACCAATTTTATTTAGTGGGAATGTTTATAGCATGCGGCACCTTAAAGGCTTGATGGCGCTGTCACGGATTGAAGGGAGCTAGTCATGGGCTTGGATGAACGTGCTGGATGAGATGCTTGCCGCCGTAAACCAACAAGTCTGTTTAGCATAAGAGTTCCACAGTAAAAAAACAACAAGTAAGACAACCGATCAACATTACTGTTTTATATGACTACTATATAAAACATTTAAATATTATTCTTGATTTCAAATAGCAGATTACTTAATTTGCTCACTTTCTAATCAGGTTTTGTTAGTAAAGCATTAAATAATAGCGTGAGACATCAAATTTCACAATGACGTCATACTTGACATGAGAATAAACATAAACCCAAATGTAGACATTTGATGTTTCAATTTGTGGTAAAATGGCAGATATGAACTTAAAGAAATAAGAAACTTCACATTAACAAAACCTATTCTACAATCCCAACAACATAACAATTTAAAACGCCATCTAGTGAGATGCAGCAGGCAATAAGATCTTGAAATTGACGCGGTTTGAAGTAATATAGCTAAAAAAATTAGACGGGGAACCCATTAATCTTTTAGTATTTCAAAGCAAATGCATGGGCACCAAAATAAGACATTTTAAAAGAAAAAACCGTGTTACAGTAACTTTTTTATGTAAAAGCCAAAATGCTAAAATCAATAATATGTAAAGTGTGACAAAACCTGTTACAACATAAAACCAACATTGCGCAATAAAAGCATTCCGCTTTTTTAAAAGGATTTCAATCATTAACACAATTAGAGGTGGCTTTTCAGTAACCATGTAAATTCAAAATTTTTCAAAGGGTGTTTAACTGTTGAAATGGATGAACGAATCTAGCAACCCCTACATTTTTAGCAAATTTGTAGCAGACAATGACCAAAAACAAGAATTTGAAAAAATATGAAGAAAAATTAACCTTCTTAAACACATAAAAGGCAATAAAGGGATTAATCCTTCTCAGAAATAAAAGGTTCCAAGCTATCACATAGGCATACAGGCACCGCCAAATCTGATAACAATTAAAGGAGTCAAAGCATTGACAAGCAATTAATTCAGACTCCCATCACCAGAAGTCAGATGCTGAGACCCATAAGAATGGTTGCATAAAAATGTCATTTCCTGCTAAAACAGGTAGCATTTTTGCTGAGATAGGAACCAACATTAAAAGTAATGCATTGAGAGCAAAAAAAGACTTGCACAATGTGAGAAAAAGCCAGTGAACATAAGTTCTTTAATACACATCTCAGGTGTTCATCTCTGTCTGTCTGCATGATGACATGTACTAAACAGTGTTGTACAATATGAGAAACAGCCAGTGAACTCCCCGACAATTCATCACTTCTCAAATGTTTAACTTTATCTACATTGACTTCTGAACATCACGAGACATAATACAAACACAATAATAACATTTCCTTTCTAGCTTACATTTGCAGCTAAGCTGTATTCACACCAAAGTGGTTATAACTTTGAAAACTGATTTAAAGATTACAACTCTCTGCTTGAACAGTTTAAAACCGGCTTTAAATATAGTAACTATAGCTTCGTTATAACCCTTTGCGAGGGCGGTTAACTGCGAGGCTACAACCGTTGTAACTGAGTGTCAGAACGCAGCAAAAAGTTATTACTCTGCAGGTGGCACTGCTGTCAAACTCCATCGAAACAATGGCACACCAATAGACTAACTGGAGTGAATAAGAAAGCGATAACACCCATGACGAGGGACTAAAACCAAAATCTCAGGTTACAAGTTTTATCCGCTGATTTAGTTGATAGCAAGACACAGCATGCATGTTGTGCTGCTCACAATTATGCAAAACAATGTTGGGTTTAGTCAGCGTCAAGACTGAGAGCTGCGTGGCAAGGATATAGCAATCAGGCATGTTAATGTGCGTGGAGAAATGTACGTCATACATGTTTACAGCAAGCAATGTAATGAAGGAAAATCTATTCTGAGATGACAAGGGAACGCTTATGTATTGGCAAAGCACACTCATGGATAACTGCACCACAGTTAAAGATCACAAAGATTCAGCCACGGCTGACCAGATATTCACTTAATCCCTAATTACTACACAAGTCTCATTAATCTTTTCTCAGAATGGTAAAAATACACGAGAGATCTCCTTAAAGCTTACACCATTTTTATTGGAGTATAAATAAGACAACTGAATAAGGTCAAAGAGTGAAGCTAAGGGTTTGCTTCGAGTACATAATTCACATGCAAGTCACATGGAAAATCATCCACCAGTGTATTTCATGTAAGTATTAAACAAAACAAGCTGGAGATAGTTCTTTAAAGCAGGAAATAAAACCTGCTGGCAATAATCGCTTAAGTACCACTAACATGCCAACACTGACATTATTAACAACTGGCAAAGGTTTTAAAAATAAATCAGAGTACTTAGAGCTCAAACATTTTTAAAAAGTTATTGCTAAAAATGATATGATTATGATGATATTACATTTGCTTGTAATATTGAGTGCTCCACGAAGAATGGGATGATTTCCAGACAATTCAAGACAGTCTTACAACAATACAAAATACTACACAAGACAAAATACAATAGTATTCAACAATAAAGAGAGCAACTAGACATTTACACACTTACATACAAACTATAACACAGTTCTGTTTCTTCAAAAAAACAATTGAAATTTTTCTTTTGATTTCAACCAAAAGTCACAAATCTTAGTACAAGTAGACATAAGTTGATTTTTTGTCTTTTATGTTTCTCAAAACATTTTGTCTTCTCTCTAGTTGA
This sequence comes from Phoronis australis, assembly GCA_002633005.1. Classification (NCBI taxonomy): domain Eukaryota; kingdom Metazoa; phylum Phoronida; family Phoronidae; genus Phoronis; species Phoronis australis. The sequence goes on along the minus strand of NMRA01000003.1, from coordinate 1,678,230 downwards.
AAAGGCTATGGATTTCTGCATTTCAAATTTGAGTTGTAAACAAATTTTCTCATTTGATATTCAGCCTGTTTTCATGAGACAGCTAAACCATCCTAGACTGATTTTTAGTCACAAGTCAAATAACAACAGCCAATAGAGTTGTCGATAAACAGGCCCCAGATGTTATAATCTCAAATAAAAACTGTTATGAATCTGCACAGGTCATTGACATTTGTAAAGAAGTCTAGATTTCCTTTCAAACTATGCTATGAACTTCATGAACGCAATTAATTTTAAAAGTACTAAAGAAATCTGGTCCAGTGGCCATCGATTCAGTACGGGCACAGTTGAAATGGCAGGCGGCTTGTTGACAGTGCTCAACAATACTTTTATAAGATTTGGATGAATTATGATATCTGTAATTCATATTGTTTTAATGGAATCATTGAACACAAACAGGCATCATTTTAGAAAAATGTGGGTATGGACAAACTCATCATTGAGAACCTGTCCTTTTTCGCTTTATATTTCACTGAGACTTTTGGCCCATGTTCAGGACTTCTCAAACCCTGTTCACAAAAATTAGCAGATATTGTAATATTCCATATATGACTAGCAAAATACCTTATCTTCATTCTCGTGGAACTTCAAATATGAAATATAAAACGTGTGGCGAGAGAAAAAAGATTATGCAGAACCACCTTTAACAGCACCTAAATTTGTTTACTACTAATCCAAGTTCAAAGTTGCTCAAAGCACATTCTAACCACAGATACTCCACCGCTATTTTCCTTTTCGTGGTTGGTTTCTTGATATCAGTGTCCCTGATGCATGGTTCTTGAGTTGTGTACCACAATGCACTGTTCACCTAACTCTTCCTCTGACCTACTTTGACAAGTACCACTGAAACCTCGACTTGTGAAATTAAAACGATGCTTTAGTGATTATTATTAGTTGATTATGCACTGCAAATTCAGTTGACATTGCGAGAGAAAGTTGAAATAACTAACATGGCAATGGCATGTATAGGTTATATTGATCAAAAACAAAATTTCACCCAATAATTAATTTAAAACCTTGAGATTTTGATGAGTCCTAATGTTTTTGGATTTTCGCGGCTTCGGCAAATCGATTTAATTTGAACTTAGGAACACCAGTTCTCAAAAACGGATCTGTGGATTTCACTGAAATTTTCCTATTTAAACATTTTTTCATCAAGCTCAAGAACACTACTAGGAGTTTCTGTTTAACACGCCAAGTTTTTGCATACCATAAGACAGACAAATACGACTGTTATTTTTTACAAAAATACCAAACACATTGCATGTTAGTTTGGTATAGAAACCAATCTAAATGAGTAGCCGAAAATTCCTAACAGCATTTTGAAATAAATAGTGGGGATTTTTTTTAAAAGGCATTTCAGAAAAAGTCAAGCGAGGTCATTTTGCTGTGAACGTCCCTTTCTTAAAAACCAAAAATTTGACTGAAAAAGTTAGTAACATGATAGTAAGAATGGCACATAAATATGGAACAGTTTTATAATCCCTGATCTTTGCTGTTTCAGAAATGTGTACTTTTACTGGTTGACGCAGCCTCATTACTTGATATATATGAGTTAGAAAGGAGGTCACTAAATGAGGTTTGACATTAACTTACGCAATCAAAAAGTGCGACATTATGAAATTATGTTTGCACTAATCAAGATACCTAAACTACACAGTCAACGGACTCATTAACATGGGCACGGACCAATGAACACGACTCACGGACCTGCAAACACCGTCCACTGACTCACAAACACAGGAACGGACTCACCCAAATACACGGGACACGGACTCATATTCATGAGGAAACACGGTAAACGGACTCATCGGGTTCCTGGGTCTGCTGACATCTTCATTTTGTCCGTAAACCGTGTTTGGCAGTCCGTTAACCGTGCTTCCTTGTGAATATGAGTCCGTGTCCCGTGTTTTTGGGTGCGTGGATCGTGTTTTGTGAGTCCGTTCCCGTGTTTGTGAGTCAGGGGACGGAGTTTGCAGGTCCGTGAGTCGAGTTCATGCGTCCGTGCCAGTGTTTATGAGTCCGTTGACCGTGTAGTTTAGGTACCTTGCTTAAATGACTTGGGTCTTGCTCCTGAAGTTATCCCTGCCTCATATCGCACAAGAGCCATGATGTAATCGGTGAAACTTCAGGAAATACGAAGTGGATACACTAATGTCACCAACTTCAGCAAGAAAGCCTCAATACATTATGCAACTCTAATCTCAACCATCTAATTAAATGTTTGAGGGTTGAAAGCAAAACAGGCCTACAGTTGGTTGGGGCACATGCAGCTTGGGCTATAATATTGAAATTGCGTTACATTCTAAACACACTATAACACCTACAGCTACCCAAATTGTCCCTAGGCAGTAGTAAAGAGAATTGTATATGTCCTTGAATAAAGTATGTGGGCATCCCAGGTAGTGAATGAAATATGTGAGCTTCTCAGGTAGTGAACGAAATATGTGGACATCCCAGGTAGTGAATGAAATTGATGGGCATCCCAGGTAGTGAATGAAATAGATGGGCATCCCAGGAAGTGAATGAAATATGTGGGCATCCCAGGTATTGCATGAAATATGTGGACATCTCAGGTAGTGAATGGAATATGTGGGCATCCCAGGTAGTGAATGAAACATGTGGGCATCCAGGTATTGCATGAAATATGTGGACATCTCAGGTAGTGAATGGAATATGTGGGCATCCCAGGTAGTGAATGAAACATGTGGGCATCCAGGTATTGCATGAAATATGTGGACATCTCAGGTAGTGAATGGAATATGTGGGCATCCCAGGTAGTGAATGAAACATGTGGGCATCCAGGTATTGCATGAAATATGTGGACATCTCAGGTAGTGAATGGAATATGTGGGCATCCCAGGTAGTGAATGAAACATGTGGGCATCCAGGTATTGCATGAAATATGTGGACATCTCAGGTAGTGAATGGAATATGTGGGCATCCCAGGTAGTGAATGAAACATGTGGGCATCCAGGTATTGCATGAAATATGTGGACATCTCAGGTAGTGAATGGAATATGTGGGCATCCCAGGTAGTGAATGAAACATGTGGGCATCCAGGTATTGCATGAAATATGTGGACATCTCAGGTAGTGAATGGAATATGTGGGCATCCCAGGTAGTGAATGAAACATGTGGGCATCCAGGTATTGCATGAAATATGTGGACATCTCAGGTAGTGAATGGAATATGTGGGCATCCCAGGTAGTGAATGAAACATGTGGGCATCCAGGTATTGCATGAAATATGAGGACATCTCAGGTAGTGAATGGAATATGTGGACATCCCAGGTAGTGAATGAAACATGTGGGCACTCCATGAAGTGAATGAAACATGTGGGGATCCCAGGTAGTGAATGAAACATGTGGGCATCCTAGGTAGTGAATGAAACATGTGGACATCCTAGGTAGTGAATGAAACATGTGGACACTCCAAGTAATGAATGAAGTGACCGTGGGCATCCCTGGTAGTGAATAAGAACTCATCTCAATTGTTTCTGGGGGTGCTGTGATCACCTTCATGTAAGGAACAAGGAGACAATTTTACCAAAGGGGTAGCTGCAATAGTCCACATTGACAAAAAGTGTAGCTATGCCGCCTTTTTACACTAGCATCACATCAAAAAGTTCAAAAAACATTAACATTTTCTCCAGACTCATGCACCTAAAACATATAATAGTCTGTACAAATTAGATTGCTACAGAGCTGTCTCAAAATTTTTATATTGCGCTAAAAATGAATCTCACTTCCAAACAGTCCAATTACAAGCATTGGCTATAAAAAATCAATCACACTGGCATTGATTTTAATAGGGTTGACTGCCCTTCCAAGATTGGGCTTCTACAAATTACACGCACGCAAAATGTGAATTGTTTTGATGTTTTCACGGTAGAAACTAATTGATATCAAATTGGCCAAGAAAATTTTAAGACCAATTGGTTAGATTCCTTCAGTGTATGTCACTATTCGGGTATGAAAACAGCCATCCTTTTAGTGTTAATTTGCATATGTCTGATTCATAAATAATTTTGAAACAGTGGGAAAAAACAGCACATCGATGAAACCATATCAGTTAAAAGCGTTGTGACTATGTGTCGTAAAATGAAAATCTAAAATTGTGTAATAATTTGAGTGGGATATTAAGTAGACCTACAACATTTAGCTTAGTCCAGTTCGACCTTTTACTCTAAAGACTTGCAAAATCAACAAAATTTTCCTTGCCATGACAGGGCTCTGTTACCGAGAAGACCCTCAAAAAGTCAAGAAACACATAAAATTGTTGATTTTATTGTGGTTGTATAAAAATAATTGCAGGTGGTCTGATACACATTGTAGCAGACGTGAGCAGGCTGTGCAAGTAATCCTATTGTACTGATCACCTGCAACCATTTTTTGCTTTATTAATGTGCTGAGGAGCTAGAAACCTGACTCAAGGGTTTAGCAGTGTGACCCAGCGGGACTCAAACCCATGAATTCGAGTAAAGAAAGCGGATACCTATGATACTAGGCCACACTGCCTCCTCTTTTATTGTGGCTGGCCAACCTTGAAATTCAAAAATGGCGCGCATGGAATTCCATTCAAAAATAGGTCAGCCATTAGTGACAATACAATGAGTATTTCCTGTGATTACAGATCAGCTGCTGATTTTGGATCTTCTATTAAGAACTCAAACTATGTTTAAAGTCATAACCAAATAGGTCAAAATGCAGCTTCAAATATCCAGTTGGATTTTGCACTTCTTAGTATGAAACATATCTTTTTAAAATTTCACCTTCAAATGTAAACACTGAACACAAAACAATACAAATCTGACAAATCATGTCTAAGCAAAAAATTCCAACGTATTGTTGTTAGTGTTGAAAAAAATTAGTCTACGCCGGAAGCTGCAAAACCGTCGCCACAATACCTTGACTTTTCTGACCAACATCAAATGTTGACAGGTATATTGTTCAACAAGGCATTACGACAGAAAAAAATCAATATCAAAAATGACCAAGTATACACAGCATGTTGACAGCAATTAGAACACCATCGATAGAGATTAGCACATTCCCGTACAAGGAAAAATGATGAAGCCCAATTTTTAAGTGTAAACTAGATAATCGTGCTGTCATGGCGATGACCTCATTGTGCAATGATGCAACACTAGACACATTGTCACACTCAAACAGGATGATCTTGATCACCTTCACCCAGTGACACATCACGTCATCCACACTTGACAAACTGCACCTTTTTGATTTTACTTCCACAGATAATTTTCTACAGAGTGGCATTTTGCACATTATCTGTTACGTTTAGTGAATATTTTACACTCAAAGTCAGTGAGATTGTTTATATATAGTTTATACACATATTTCTCATTTACTTGAAAATAACAAAACAGTGATAAACCAAATCCATCTTGGCGCCCAATATTTTTAGATTGGTGTAAGTGAAGTGCGGAAGGCAATGCCCCCGCTCAGCATAAGCTCACATCCACATAAGAGTTTTGCGAGTGTACACTCAGAGGAAGGCTAAATATGGCTTACAATGCAGAATTAACAGCGAAATGCCTCTAAAACGGAAATACTAGGACAGACTTAGAACACAATTTAGCAGGGCTTGGCCTCATTTAGTTGACAGCAGAGAAGAATTAACAGACACTTTGGCCAATAAATCATGGTTAAAAAGCAATGACCATACAGTAGACCTGTGAACTAACAAGTTCTATCCTGTTAGATCAAGTAGTTTTATCTGAACAAATTTGTATTAATGAAGCTAGGAAAGGTCACAGCACTTAAGAAATCAGGTGCAAATAAATGAACAAAGGGTTGTACCAACATTGTCACAGGTGACAACCATAGTGACCAGTCAGGCAAGGCTCAACAAGTGACAGACAATTGTCTATGTGACAATTTTAACAAAAGCAGAGACAATAGGTAGCAACACCATGTTCTCAATGCTGTCAGGTTTTGAAGCTGGGAGTAGTAACAAAAGGTAAAATAAATAGTGGGATGCTTTGAATCAGATACCAGTGCCAGCATTTCTACAAGCATACTGGACTCCTGTCAGTGAAAAGGAGTAGAAAAAAGTGTTCTGTATACCTTAGTTTAACATACAGGTAGCCCATCTTAAAACTGGATGTCATGTTGAAAGATTCAAGTTATAAATCGTAACTGAAGATGGAGAACATGAACAAGGAAACCCCGGCTGTCAGATGGACTTGGGATCTCAGGCTTTAAAAACTTTTTCATCTAACTTCGTTCTTTCATGTTACACAGTGACAGGTTATCCAATAAAACCATACCTAAACTACAGCTAAGTCAGACTTGCACAAATCAATCCAGGGGTTCTACTAGTAAATGTTTTCAAAATTAAACATGGGCAATTTTGGCAATTATTTTTGTCCAGAATAGGCGAGATTTCGATATTTTACCGTATCGCCACCTTCATTACTTCATTTTCACTACCTATGATTATTATTCAGCATTACATTATATTTCCCATAATTCTCAGTCACTTACAGAGCTAATTAGATGGGAGTTCAACTTGAAAACTATAAAATGTCAACATAGCTAGCTTTAAAACAATCAACAAACTCCACTTGTCTATGGTAGAGCCGTTGGAAACAAATAAATGTATTCCAAACACCGAACAGAGGTTTTGAAGGTTGTGTTTCATGTGGCTTTAGCTGCATAGACTTTTGCATGTAACCAGCTATTAAGTTTTTAATCTGTGTCTGTTAATGAACAGCAGTAAATATTTTTGCACGCAAATATGCACTCACACACCACAAGGACGCCACTGTAAAGAGAGGACGTGTGCTACTGATGCAGAGAGACTGTCATTACTAACGAAGTTTGTGCGTGTTTTAGTAAACATGACAAACTTCAGCAATAAAGGCATTAAATTACTGTGTGTTGTCGATGTTGTTATTTTGTACAGAAAGGTAAGTAAACACCAATAACACCTGGACACACCGAGAGACATGTCATGACGTCCTCATTTCCATAAATTTGGGAGAAAGTTAAAGAAAAAATACTAATTGCCACTCATATGTTGTCATGCACTCATGGAAAAAATTCTCACCAATTGAGAAAAGACGGCAGATGTTTTCAAATAAAAATGGACAGTGTAGTTGGTGCTTGGCAGTAAAACAGTATTTTCACCAACAGACGGAGTAGCAAACTTAGTCACATTTACCCGAGTCCGCTCACATGTTCCAAGCTGTCCTATACAATTTCAGTGTTTTGCCTGAAAGAAGCTAAGGACAGATGATGGTGTGAAGGTAAGTGACTGCAACTCATAGAATCCAATTAGTCTTCAGATATAAGTAATGCATTCAGAAGATAGGTAACGCCAGGTTTTCTTGATACAATCCAAACTTGAAATGATTAGAGGAGAAAACTGTACAGATGAAAAGTTTGGAAGCTGATGCCCACTTGTAACTAAGAATTCTCTTACGATCATGGGACATGACTACTATTTGTCCATCAAAATGACCCAAGGGCTACTGTATCTTGTACCATTATCATCAATTATTGTTCTAATAGTCTGTCTCTGATTAATCCTCTAACAGCTTTACTGTTTAAATATCATCCATTTTGTACATGATAGAATGTCCAGGGAGACAATAATTCGTTCAGTTTTGTCCGTAAGAAATCAAAGTGATAGGCCTGGGTAGACCGGATAGCTATTTGCATGCTCTATAAGCTGTTAATGTGAATTCAAAAGCAACCACTGGCTAGCGAATTTTAAGTAAATTCCATTAAACTTTTATATAGTGTTAAACGCCTCTTTGGGTAAAGATGTCCTTTGAAGACAGCAAGTAGGGGCTTTCAGTCACAGGACAAAAGCCAGTTACAAAAGTGTCCGGTTACCATGAAATGTTGCACCATATGTACTTAAAGCTAATTTATACTAAAAACAGGTTTCTCTAACAAAGTTTTAAATGACTGTTTAACATAGGGGTATTTTTCACGGGTCAGTTTTAGCTCTTTCAGAGACAGCTGGGGGTAGTTGGACATTCCAAAGTCGAGTCGCCTTGTTATGAATGAATTACCTAAGTAGGTCACAAATACCTTAATTTCACAATAATTGGGTCAGCCAAATCTGAGTTTTCTGATTGGTTGCAACAGATACGTGAAAGGTGAAATTCCTACAGGAGGAATATGACAAAAAAGATTTAATTGCCACCAGCGACGTAAAGATTTGTCTATTTTAACAGTTTATTCTAAGGTCAACTTCATACTTTAAAAGATTTATGCACAAGTCGCATCTTTGGTAAAGATCCATCTACTTTATGACAGCATAAAGCTAGTATTTAATTTCATCGACAACGTTCCGGCACTGGTGAATTGTAGTTGCCAGCCCATTGACAAATTTACTATAGGCAAGAACGATTAACAATACACCGGATGGACATATCTGTATCTGAAAACCTTTCATCTGGACAAGAAACCAACGCTTTCCCATCAACTCCTCTGTTTTGCCAACACCTTATGTCAAAAAACAACTTTACAATTAAAAAATCAGTCTCATCTAGTTCCTTGCATAGTTAACAAATAAGATATTGTCACGAGAAGAACTGACAGTTCATTGCTTCCGACCAGGAACGAGAAGTTCATCTATCACAACAGGTCAATTTCACCTGCTGACGCGTAGATATGGCCTCCAGGAGAATAGCAGGTGACTCATTGCACCCAATTTCATTTAAAGCAAATGATTAAAATGCAATGACGTTGCTTTGGAAGCGAATATACACCTGTGAAGAAAGTTGTTGACATCAGCTAATAGCGGCTTTCACTGATTTCACAGATGTTTACCAAACACCTGTAAAAATTACGTAAGAATGAAAAAGCTAGCAAACCAACAGTAAGATTGCAGGACTCATGACAACATTTCACTCAACCAACATGTGACCTGAGTGGTCGTGGTGATTTGAGTATCCGATGCAACAACACCAAATGATCACGGGTCAGTTCTTGCTTTCACAACTTATTACCCGCAACATAGGAGTTTCTTCTCAGTTCTCCATGAAACCATGGGCTGTTTCTTACTAGCTCTCACACAGCATGCAGGTCCTACGTTGCAGAAGTCAATCGCAGTCTTAAAACAAGCAGGTCATACTTGACTATGAGCAATGTTTTAACGTCCCAATCACAAAGCGCTTGAAATAACAGTGTACCTGCAATTTCAGAATAAGCGCCCACCAAGAAAGCCCCCAATTATGAACTTCTTTCAGAAACAATTAGGTTCCAAACAGCCTGCTTAGGAGCTGTTACGTAATCACGCCTGGTCAGAACATGGAAAATATGGAGAATACATCAGTATACATTAGGCGAAATATTAAAACTTTCATGTACACGAAAAATGATTGATCACCAGACAAGTTATCAATGCTGGGGTTATCCTCCTATGATTCCACAGAGGCAGTATCAAATATGCTGTGGCAGTCATGTTACTGTTTATGGGTCTTGTGTTTTGTGACAGTGCACCAAATGGCTCACTTTTGATGCTCATCAGCACAAGTTAGAACTTTATTACTTATGGATCAATTTTGATGCTTCAAAAACAAAGTTCGAATGTTTTTGCAACAAAGAGAGATACACCCAACACAAACATGAATAGAGGTAGATATGTTTTAGTTCAGTCAGGCATTAGGTTTGTCTGTAACATGAGCCAAACAAATCCAAAGAGGAAGTCCACCTCAGTCTCGCATTGCTGTCTCCGCTTCCCACAACAGAAAACTGGGTAAAGTTGAGATCTGCATGAAATAAGAGGCACAGCTAGGTACATGCCAGGTTGGTTTTTCAAATTTGCCCTATTTGCCACATAGACTGCTCTATATCATCCTTGAGTCAGAATCTGAATGCAATGGGTATTACATAGAAGGGCATGCCAAGAATCGTGTAATGGCTTACCTCAAAATCCAACTGCTGCCTGGTGGTTTTGTAATTGACCCAATTATGTTACACACCCAGCAGAATTAATGAGGAATATAGTATTGCAACATGAAACAAACATTTTATGTTGTTAAAGTTATATTTCTTATCCAATTTTCAAAATTCAAATTCAAAAAACCTGATTGTGAGTGCTTTTAAAGAACTATTTAAATATGCTATTATTAACAAACTTTCAAAACATACTATGTCTCCAAATAGATGCAAAAATAATAATAATGACCACTAGTAAGGGCATAGTAGAAACCTATGTGCCAAATTTTATGGCAGACCATCAAGGAGACTTACACAATGGAAAGTGCCTCCGGAGAGCATCATAGTAGTTTGAAGTCAGCTGAGCTTATCTCAATAGGAACGCATCTGAGAACTATCTTAATCCTTCAAATGGTTTGATGGAAAGAGAAGCAGGTGCCAAAAAAGAAAGAAAATATTAAAAATGGCCAATAGGGGATGCAGATTACGGAGAATTCGTCTGAAAATGGGAAGGTGTCGTTGCCTCAAAAATAGAAAAGCATTTGACAAATTTCACGAAAATCAGTCCATCAAGGAACTGGGCAGATATTGAAGCATATGTAATAAAAGAATTTTCCCAATAGGAAATGAAAGAACGGATGGTGACACTGAGAATGTTGCCCGTGACAATGTTGAGTATGACGACACTGTTAACATGACCACTGACACCTCAGCTACCCTGATGCCATTGACGAGACTGTAGATACTCATCAAGATGAAAACTGTGTGCCAACAACAAAAATGATTTCAATGACGTTGATTGCAATGCCATATGATACAAAGACGTCACCTGTGTACCAACATGGGTCTCATGCAGTATACACAGACAATGAAAGACACTGGACACAAAGAACAAATACAGATGCAAAGAAGATGAGGAAAACAATGATGATGTCACAGTAAACAAATATGGAAGCAATGGCATCATACGATGATGATAAGCAAATGTGGATTACAGTAAACAAACGTAGAAACAATGACGTCACGGAATGATGGTAAACAAATATGGTAATAATGATGACAGCATGGGATGATGGTAAACAAATATGGACTAAAATTACTTTGATTAAGGTTGTACAACCAATGATTAATCACCCACACTTATCAGTCAAGAATCAGCAAATCTTGAATAACTTGAGAACGACAAATTGTAGAGAAAACCAGATAATGCAAGTGAAATATATGAGAAGTATTGGCAAATGAAGTTTTAGAAAACTTCGTCAAAACAACACAGCGCCATATAATGTTGGAGAACTTCTAAAAACATGCGATTAGAATTACTGAGGGGCAATATAATGGCAGTCAGTCAAGAAAGGCAGTCTGTATTGTACAAACAAACAAACAAGCAAACAAACAAAACAACAATTATTACAAAAAAGCCAAGTCTTTTCATAAGAAATTAAATGAGAAATGAAGGATGTCATTAGATATCAAAAAAGAGAATGACAAGCAAACATATTTGTTCCATTCCGGCTTCAGGCTGCTTATTGACGTCAGCGATAAGGGATAAACTATAGCATAGTATTTTATCATCAAAAACAGATATTGGATTCCTCAACTATCACGTATGGCATCATGACGTGGCTGTTACAATCACATGACGCAGCTAGAGTACCTCTGAAAACGGGCTAATTATAACAAACTAGAATGCCCATGGGAATACCAATAACATGCTCATTGATTAATAGTCAGCTAATTTCAAAGGGTGTGGGCCCTGCGCCTCATTCAAACAATAAAGGAAACCATATGGTTCAACTATTAGACATCAAAAGTGTTCTCAAAGAGTTCAAAAATTTAAATAAATTAATAAACAGAAATCAAAAGAAATCCAGATAAAATATTCAAAATTATAACTGACCACTAAGCGTTCTTATTACAGGTTTCAGGTGAGCTTTGGCAAATGAATATGTATACCTTTGTAACAGCCCTTCCTTCAAATATATGTGACATGCCGTAGACATATTTGTTTAGGACAACGAGTTGATCAGTACTTTTTACAAAACAGAAGCTGTAAGGAAGTATTGAGGTTACACCTAGGTGTAAAGCCAGGCTTTAGAAACAGCAGTAAATAAGCATGTTCCTTAATTTCCTCTGGTTGAATCCCCTGACAAAAGTATCATCTCATACAAGTGCAAAACAGCACCCAGTAAACATTTGAGGACAGGAAATTAAAATTTCCATAAGATCAGGAAACGTCAAGAACAATCAAGTTGTAGACATAGCGTTGATGCCAGAGGCTACAAGAACAATTTTGAGACGAAGTAAGAAAGACAATCAGGTGAATCAACGACGGAATATTGACAGAGATTTGAGCTGTAGAAAGCTTATGCTGCAATAGATGCCGCTGTGCTATGCCTTTCATAAACGGACTCATCAAAACAATGTGTGTAACGAACTGTTAGACTACGACAAAGATAGAATTAAGCTGTTCTACAGTATAACGTGCATAAGTTTGATTCAACCCAGGACAGAGAAATTTTATCGGACTTGTCTGAAGGGCAGGGCGCCCAAACTAAAATGAGCATTACAGGGGAAGTTCACCCAAGAAACTCAAATTAAGTTTAGCCATTTATGGCTAATGGCAGTTTCACTGTATTTGCAAATTCTTTTCGTGTAATAATGTCCCAGCAGTAATCTACTATGGCAAGTTGATATCAGGCTTGGTTGATATCATAATTGCAGCCACAATGCAAGTTAAACTTGTTACCACCAATACTCCAGAGGAACTGAGCATGTTGGCATTACTACCAGGCATAAACAATACAGATGACATGTAGGTACTAAGACTTGCCTGGCTAGAAACTGGTGATAAACAGACCATAAAAGAGACAGAAATAGAAGACACACACATAACTATCAGTGGATGACCAAAGAATGTTAAGTGACTACAAAAAGTGAAGTAACTTAGCTATTTCTTACCAAGACATGACTCCAGCAATGAATCTGCAAAATGCAATCACCGCAACAGTCAGCAGAAAGGCCAGGAATAAATGTCAAGTTTTCATATTACTTTGAAAAAGTTTTCCAATACAACAAATGAAAATTTGCTGGAGAAGGTGGCATGTGTGCATCACACTGTCTGTATCGACTGTGCTGATCTAGAAGGAGAGACTTTGCCATTAACCATCCACACTGTAGACTTGGTGTAAGCCTAATCAAATAAATATATCTAAAAACAGATGTCCTCACATTTCTTCGTTGATAACTGGCCTGAAAACAGGTTTACGTGATGTATGTTTTGCTTTTAAAATGTGAAAAGAAGTGCACGGCATCAGGGTCAATGTACCCTTCTCGATAAGTGTGCAGTGACAAAATATGAAACACTGTGCTGTTCACCCATTAGGTACAACATGCTGTAATCAACCTCCATCTATTGGCAGAAGATAGAATTTCAAAACTAATTTATACTTCAGCAACAGACCACCAGCCAAAAATTGGAATTATGATAGAAACTAGGCAGGAAAAGGTTGTATTGAGATTAATTCACTGACAACATTCAGATTAGTCATTAAAGTCATACATCAGAAGAACAAATAAAATTGATTGGCGAAATACTTTCTGTATAAAGATGTAAAAAGAATAGACAAACACCTTTAAAGAGACCTTAAACGAATGTTAATGACTTTTGTTATCTAGAGTGACGGCTTTCAAATTTTGTCAATAGCCCGACTAATAAAGAGTGACAAGTTCCAAAACGTAAAGTTCTTGATGTTTTTATATCGTCTTACGACTACGATGTATCTGTATGGTATCTATCCATTTATCAGTTTTGTAACACGGATTACAATAGATTAATAATAACTGAATTTCAAACGTTACCCACAAAACTGATAAGCGTTTACCATTGCCTGGCAGCACACCATGGTAACATCTATAAGTCATTGGCACCACATGACAGCCAGCAGAGTGTATAAATACCATGAAGCTTACCTGTTGACATCCAAGTTTTCGGTGTTTAATATGGAGTTAGCGAGGTCCATGTCCTGGTGTTCTACAGCATTGAACAGAGCTGTAAGGACACAGGCACCCAATACAATAGATGAATACAGTGTACACAAATAGGATACAATGCCGAAAATAAGCAGCAAAACACCGCTTTCCTGTAATTCGGCTTGTATAGAAAATGGCGCGTAATGAACTTGTCATTACGTAGCATAGCGTTTCAACCATATAAACTACGCAACACTATGTTTAGTCATTAGGATGGCGAATATCGAGTCATTTTGTCTGACATTTGATATGGACTAAACCGTCATTGTCATTGAAGACTTGGCCGATTGCCGACATCATGTTTTACTCTAGAACCCGACCTTTCCATATTTAGAAGTAATGGAATAAAATGTGTTGAAGGTGAAAAGTAATCACTTAGGATCAAACCCACGACATTTAACATTTTAGATGCACAAGTGACATGGAGAAATTTTGAACTGAAATGTAAATTGAAGTCCTGTCCACACGACTCCATTTCCATTTGAAAATGCAACTTTTTCTTAATGGACAAGGCTTTTGTCCATACATATTAACAGATTTCTACAAACAAAAAACAAACTTTTGCCAAGGATTTTTTGAAAACGCCACATTCACTGAAATCCTGAGTACAGGCAAAACTTTTGTAAAATGTAGATATCATTTAATTAAAGTATTCACATAAACAGATAAAAATTTGAAAACACAGAGAAAAACCTGCGTTTTCAGTCAAACTAGCGCATTTGTGCAGATTGGGTAAATCAATATGAAAACAATGCCTGTGGACGTAAAAATTTTGAAAGCGTGAAGAAAAAGTTGCATTTTCCAACTAAAAAGGGAGTCGTGTGAACAAAAGTTGCAGTTCTATGATTCCATGAATTACTACACAGTCTGTCAATAAATATTCTCGTAGCATATAAAAACATAATCCAACAACCTAAAAAATGAAGAAATTCATTGTAAAACACGAAATTTCACTTTATTTGCTACAACATAAGGCATCTTCAGGTGAGTACAGCTAAACCTGCTTTAAAGGTACGGTAAAACTTCGTGTTACTGTGGTTATTCATACTTTCTTTTCAAAATGTAAAAATAACCGCAGTAACACGATGTTAATACACTGTTAAAGCCAATTTAAGACTGATGTTATCTAGGCTAACTATAACACTAGAGGCAACTATTTGGTGATAACTACCCTGGACATCAAAGGTTCCTTTCTTGTCTCTGTCCGACCGTCTCTTATCGCCACGCAACAGTTGTAGACTGCCATCGCTAGAGTCCCCACTGTTCTTACGACGACCTTTGAAGAGACAAGATACATGCATGTTCTATATCGAGCAGGTAGTAATCAACAACCAGGCTGCAACATAAAATTTAACTCCTGGGGATTATTTTCCTTTTCACCCACTTCTATTATTAGCACTGTTCTAACTTCGTTATGCACCAACCGTTCGGTACAAAGTCAACCGTGCTACTTGAATTGCACAGTCACGTATTTTACTTTTCTACGATATTTTTGCAATCCCTCAACTATGACACAATTTAAGATACAATAAAAAAATAAGAAAGATCAGAATGAACAAATTAAAATACAAGTATAAGAAAGGTTAGAAAGAAGTAGAATACAAAAGTAAAATACGATAGGAAAGAATGTTGCCTGAAAGGCCTAAATGAGACAAAGGATTAAAATAACACTTAGATAATAGAAAAAAACGCAGGATGGCTGGTGGGAAAAATATTGAGGAAGAACAAAACATGTGTTGAGTCACGTAGCACAGTTGACTAAAGGATGATATCAAGAACTGACCTATGAGGAACGAGTACGGTTGATCGACATATGTCCCGAATAATATATAGATAATGCATGCGTCACAAGCTCATTACCAGAGATGAAAACGAGACCATGGTAGGTGATATAAATATAGATTACATGACGAAGTCATTAACTCCCGTAATCTAAAGCCCTCGTGGATTTTGGAAAATTGTCGCCCAAGGGGCTAACGCCTCTTGGGCGATATTTTCCAAAATCCACGAGAGCTCTAGATAAAGGGGATAACGACTGAGAACATGTAATAATCTTTATGATTGACATATGTCCCGAATAATAGATAAATGATACGTGCGTCGCAAGCTCAATAGCAGAGATGAAAAGGAGACCGAGGTAGGCGATATAAGGTCATTTATTATGACTAGTACAATTACAATAAAATGAATACAGGTAAATAACAGATAATAGGTAATCTCTGGTAAGATGGCAATTTACCGTAATCGTTCGGGTTAACGCCCTGGGCGGTTAAATTGGCGAATCCAAAAAATCGGGGGAGGGCGGTTAACCGAGCAGTGGGCGGTTACATCAAAAATCCACCTAAAGTAGGAGATGGGCGGTTAACCGAACATGGGCGCTTATTACGACAGACAACCGCGCTGGGGCGGTTAATCTTACCTGGCGATCTAAATCCCGACACGACAATCATACTCGGAACGCGTAGCCCTTTTCAAAGAGCTTTATCGGCACGTCGCCAAATGACTGTGAAAACGTCATAACAGTGGATGATCCCAACAAAGGTTCTCTTGCCCTCAGATTAGTCATTCACTATTAAATTTACAAAAGTGCTGAGTAATAGCCCCGTGCCGTCCTGCGGCGCGCAGACGACCAGTCACCACGCAGCCTCAACTAGAATTAAAACTGTTTCAAGATGTGACCCTGCTTAAGTGCGCGCGTGCAAGCTTCACGTGTTGCATAGGTCAGACATCAAATTTATGGTTACAGTCTTGTACTATATGTAGCTGTCAAATTCTGAGTCAGAGAGCAGTTTTAAAATTGGTTGTAATAAAAGTTTCTGCTATTTTTTGTGTTTGGGATGTTATAGTCGACACTCTGTTACTCAATGACATTGCTCTCATGCCGTTGCGCCAAACACGCTATGCAAAGAAGTAAGACAAGGATCGGGGGTGGTCGAGCCAGTCGTCGATCAAGAATAAAATTTCAAGCAACTGCATAAATATGTTACAAAATGTCAGAAAACACCAATGTTTCAATTCATTATTCTAAACGATCACCTTACCAAACTTCGTGGTGGAAAAACATTTATTTTTCATGCAAGATATCCAGATTATCCTATTTATATCGCTTGTAATATCGCACTGCGGCACTGTTCGGTCCCGCTGTTCTCGCGCAATGTCTCAGTCGGCTGACAATCGTGACTTGGAAATGCCGTCAAGTAATATAACGGCCTCTTCCAATATGCATCTCGTTTTTTATGGCCAAAGATAGTGGCGGTATTCAGCACGTACGTAGGGCCTACGTGTGAGTCACCTGTCAATCACATGTTGGTGTCAAGGTAACATGCACTCCAAAGTGTGAGAACTTGCGCACATGCACCACTAGAAATCAGTCACACATAGCGACAGTCCGACGAAGTAACAAAAACGGGCGTGACTGTACTTTTAAGCTGCTGTTACGAAAGACCCAGTTCTTTACGATATTCCTCCGTTGCCAATGTTCCCCAAAACTGCGATGTCAAGTCTATTCCCATATTTCCCGGCTCGATGCTCCCTAAGCCCATCCCTGTAACTAGCTGCGTGAATCTCCTACCCACTATCGTCAAGCAGTCTACGTCGTAGACATTTCAGACTCCAATGGTAAGAATTTTTGTTCAGGCTGAAAATGGCAAATGTATAAACAAAATTATTCTGGATGGCCAAAAAGGAGATGTGGAAACGATAATTCACACAGTCACGCTTATGTGGGGGCTGACGCAAGAAATAGTAAAGAACAGCCAGCGACATTAGTTAAATCTGCTAACCAGTTTGACTGAGATGCAATAAGCGAAAAACAAAAAAATTGACTAGCCGTTTTTTATTACTTCAAGATCATACACAAACATACATTATTGCCAACGTTTGAATTCAGAAATCGACAGGCAGCAACGAAATCGGTAACCCAGTAAGGCACTTGTACTGTCCCTTCGGTCGCCCCACATCCTCTATAACCCGGTAGTTATATTCATCAAAATATTGAGAATTTGATATCTTTCCGTGAGTTGTGAGATTTGTTCAAAATACGAGAGCTTCCCACCTTAATAGAATTTGGAGGGTTGGCAAAACCATAGCCACATTTCTCTGGCCTGATTTTTTCGAATATATGTTTTATCTAGTGCACTGCAGACGGAAACTCAGCGCGGCAGACAAAGTTGCTGAAAGCGGAGGTTTTGACGCCGGCAGCGTTCTTAAAAGTTTGCAAACAAGGGAAGAAAATAAAGTGACAAAAAGGTTCAAGTATTATATTTTGAAGTGAGTTCATGACCCAAGACAATAACTCGTTACCTGTATTGTAATTCAGATTGCTAAACCACCGTCTCGGAGTCTCGGCGTCGTTGCACTCATTGTGATCATCGATCTTTTTCTAAAAGTCGGGGAATCACGCGTTTCCTTAGCACTAGGCGCTAAATCTTCCTTCTTTAAAAGTCGGGGATGGGCGCTTAACCGAGAGGTGGGCGCTTAACTGGAAATCTTCAAAAATCGCAGGGGGGCGCTTAACCGAGCAGTGGGCGGTTAAATCGAAAATCCACTTAAAGTCGGGGATGGGCGGTTAACTGAGCATGGGCGTTAACCCGAACGATTACGGTATTTATACCAAATACTGAATGAGAAACATTGCAATTAATCGGTCTACCCGTCTTTACTCGCCTCAGCTTTAGCAACTACTTTCTATGTCCGAGGTCGGAGGTCATGACCTTTCAAGAAACGCTGAGCTTTTCTTGTTAAAATGATGTTTTTACTTAAAACCAAATAAAAATTGAGACAAAACAGAACTAAAAAGAATCTGTAAAACAATTCTTATTTTAAGCAACTACTCTACCTTACTACACATCTTATCATGCTAAGCTTCCACCGTGAAAATATCGTGTGCTAAAATAGGTTACCATTGGTTACTGAGTTTAATGTCCAAGTCAAAGCATCCCGACCACGTTACTCGCATGCAAACTGGAGATTGATGATTTACAAGTGAGAGAAAATGACAGATAAATTTTACTGAATGAAATTTTCCGTCTTATTTTTTCATGGCTTATTAATGTTGGTACAATGCCGTTTGTTGAACACGCGATTGTTACGCGTGATCATTTATGTATTCTATTTTCACATTCGATGACGTCAGTTGGTGGGTGGTGCAGTGGTAAAGCCGACGACCCGAAACTCTTGCGGGCTGGGTTCAAAACCGGCCTCGGTTTCCTGCCAAAATGTTATTTAAAGGAGAATGCCACCCAATTTAATTACTCTTTTTTAACCCTCTTAATCAGTCTATATCCAAGTCACCTCGTATGCGGTCGATCTTAGCTCGGTGAGAGGTGTCGCATTAATATGTGAGGAAGGTGAGAAACGACGCAGCGACGTCAGTGGTTCTTCTGCAGAGCGAGTGCCGCTATGGTGTGGTGTAACGTTCCCGCTTGTGTAAACTATGAAGCTACGAGAAAAGAGGGTATATCGTTTTTTTGATTTCCTTGAGAGCCCATAATGCTCTCGGAAGTGGCTTGCGGTAATGAAGAATGAAAAGTACGCCGTTAATACCTAGTATGAGGCTGTGAAACTTCTCCGTGTCTGTCAGTGGCATGCATTTTGTCGGATCAGTTGTTGATCGGCTTATGACAATGGAGAATTATAGTTGGCCATGAAAACATAAACAATTGAAATTAATTCAAGACATGAGAACATAACGTTTTATATAACCTGTTTGATGACTGACTCGTTCGTGAGGCTTCTGTTTGGTCCTCTAGGTGTACGATATTTTCGTCAGTTCTTTTTCTCAGACCTAAAAAACGTCATAAGCACACCTCCGTTTAGATGTGGTGCAAAATCATAATGGTCCGTAAGACACACCTGCGCTTCTCCAAGAAAATGTTTCACTTGTGGAATTTCGTGGCAGCAAACGCAAGCGACTGACGTTCCATTATCGTGCAGTTAGCTCACTGACACCAAGACAAGTCATTCAAACGTTTTTCAGAACTATCTATATGTTCCATTGTCTGAGCACGTCCACGGAGCCTATCAATTATTTCTTGACCAGTGTATTCCGGTTTGAACTGATAGCCTGTAAACCTAACAATCAACCTGTGAAGTCTTCGTCGGATGAGCACTTGTCTAAGTCAGGATTGCGAGTTGACGTTTATTATTGTGCGTTCTGTTTCAAAATGAATTATTCTCACCCTAACCAATGCTTATATAAAACTGAAACAAAATCTCTTATTAGATACAATTTGTAATGCCTTGGAGTGTTCGTGAGTGCAAATGTTTTGGGAAGCCAGCAATGAATAAATCACTGTGCTACCAGCTTCAAATGCAATAAACTAATTGACTGGGCACCAAGGCCATGTGAACGCATGCTGATACAGAAAGCTGTTGTGAAACACAATCATT
Organism: Phoronis australis; assembly: GCA_002633005.1. Lineage (NCBI taxonomy): Eukaryota > Metazoa > Phoronida > Phoronidae > Phoronis > Phoronis australis. The sequence goes on along the minus strand of NMRA01000003.1, from coordinate 1,657,852 downwards.
CGATTTTTTATCCTATGGTCAGATGTTAGGGGAATCTTTATTTAGATATTCATATACATTATTCGAATCATTGTTACTGTACAACTTTTGCCCTGACGGTTCTGTGGAAGGGTAACCTGACTTTGCGACCCCTGACGAGCAGATTTGCAGTTACGCGGCTAATTCACCAAAATAATCAAATGCACATATTTTCTTTGGCTCACTAGTAAAGTTTAGTTACCAACTTTGGCTAGTTTATGTTTGTGATGTCTTCAGTCCAGCCGCAAAGGGCCTGATTGGGTTCCGAGCCACTGGCCAGGATAGCAAGCGTCTTGTGTGTTTAGAACTGAAAAAATTGCGTCTAAAATTACAACATACAGCTGTTTTCTCCGGTCTGTATTTCACACGGACGAATAATTTGAATTCATCACTGAACAGACCCCAAACTCCAGCGACTCAGCGACCTTGGTAAATTGGCCAACCGAACTTTGTAGGCTAAGGTACATTAAAATACCTAAAAATCCGAAACAGCGAAATAAAATAACACGTTTGTTCGTTAAATTGGTGTATTTGTAAGAGTTTTACAACGAATTTTGATGATTTGTTGGTGTAACACAATGAATTCAAGCGATAAGCTGACACAAGTAAGCGTGTTGTGAACTGCTGAACAAACTGCATTCGAACCTCTGACGTCATTGGTTATTTTCAACACCTCCGTCTGTCGTCAGGTGTCAGGTAAAAGAGCTGTACTTGCTGTTATCAAATGACAGTACTCGATCTAAATTGATACAAACTAGGTTGTTTTTTGGGTGGCATTCTCCTTTAACATCGTTAGATAACTAAATGGGTTATTAAACGGTTGTATTGGCCATTCGAGGCTGATATTGTGGTATAAGGTTATTTATTATGACAATACAATTACAAGTAACAGATAGTGAATAAAAATAAGTAAAATGGAAAATAATAATATCTGGTACGTAAGATGGGCACGTGGAGGTATGAAAAGTGCCAAAAAGGGGGATGTCAGGGGGTAAGAAAAATGTAGAAGTTTTAGAAAGTACATCAATGTGGCAGGAACAAGTTAAACTTTCTCTATCGTAATCTATTTTGCCTGAGGTGCGTTACGGAAAACACCAATATGGGAATGCTATCATAGCCCATCCACATGATGGCGTTCTCTCGTTCAGTGACTTTGTGACCAGAGGTAGAGAGTTGTGAACATGTGATAACATCCAGCTCCTTTGTTAACTGCCAAGAACAGTCTTTTGTCTGGTATGACAACAAGCAGGCCAATTATCTACCAGGCTTATTACAGACCACTGTGAATACAATCAAACCCAGAGCGAATTGGTACGTTCGGAAAGAATAGATTGTCGTAACTTCGGTTGAAGTTGGGCAATCTTGGCAATTCAAAAACTAAACAATGATCAGAATTTGACGAGAAATTCAGAAATGCTATTGATTTATGTTCAAATATGTTATATTTTAACTTTTGTTTTAAACAGCTCAGCCCAGTCAGGCTAGATAGGATATTATTGGAGATTAGAGCAATTATCAAACAAAAGAGAGCTGGCCTTCCAACCATAAATGCCAGAATGGAGTTAATCAGTCGTGTAAGATATTGGCTACAGGGGTCATCTTCCCAACTTGTTGCTGGGTTATAGAATCGAACAAGTTGGGATCAATGAGGCATTTTTCCTTATGTCAGTGATATTCAAAATTTATGCAGAATAAACTGATGTCATGCATTTCAAAATCATGTAAACAATACACACATTAACATCATTCCTGACTTATATACGTGATCCACAGGCACAGTAAATTCAGTTCACCACTGAACTCAAACCTTGCTCAAACACAGTGCCAGATTAAAAAACACAGCATCTGTAACCCAAAACACAAACACAGCTCATGGACTGCCTAACATAGTACACAGACATGGAGTATGTGCGCCTTTTAAGGTCAGTGAGCCATGATTTGTGACTTTGTGTACAGAACTTTGTTTGGCGGTCAATGAGCACCGTTTGTGAATCCCGGCATGAATTTGTGAGATGGTGAACTTACTGAGGTTCATCCAGCCCGTAATTTGCATTTCCAATTTATGAGTATGGCAGCCATGTTCTGTTCCCTACTTGATAAACATAGACCAGAAATCAATTCATATTCCTCAATACCAAACCTTAGATTACATCAGAAGAAAGTAGTACCCCAGCTTACCTGACAGTGAGCGATTTAGTTTATTATGAGCTGGTGAGTGAGAGTCATCCTTGGACCGACCACTAGGAGCGCTAGAGGATGGATACATTTCCTGGTGTCTGTGGGTGGTGAACTCTACCGGTGAGCCTCCACTGTTGTAAGAGTTACAAATACAATATAATGAACTGCTTTAGAGGCTCATGTGGCAGGTTGCATGAAACAGTCCCAAATAGGGACTCGACTAAGTTCCATAAATCTTTTTCGCATTTTTTTCATTCTTTAGGTACAGATGTAATATTTTTCTACAATTTTATCTTTATTATGAGCTCTAATGGCATTTCATAAGAACATAAATAAAAACTGAGCCCTTAATTCAATCAGAATAATTAGGGACTTAGTCTTAAATTGGGGGCGTTGCATGAAAAGATACCTACTTATTTTCAATAATATTCAGAATTCAATGTAGAGTTCACTCTCGATTTGTATCAAAGCCAAACAATGGCATGGTAATGATAATGAAACAGCATAAGATATAAAAAATAATTGCAGGCGGTCTGGTACACCTTGTCCCAGACGTGCGCAGGCCGTGCATGTGGGTCCATTGTACTGTTCGCCTGGAAATATTTTTCTGCTTTATTAATATATAATTAAAACCGAGCTGAGGAGCTAGAGACCTGACTCAAGTGTCTAGCAGTGTGGCCCAGTGGGACTTGAACCCACGACCTCGAGTAAAGAAGGCGGGCACCATCACACTAGGCCACACTCAGTGGCCTCCTTGACAAACAGCATAAGATAGGACAATCAGTGTTTTAACAAGCCTGCAAATACATAGTAGATTTATTTGGGACCGTTTCATGCAACCAGGCACTGTAATCTCAGGGACCCTTCAAGTTTATTACAGTGAAAAATAGTTTGAATGGTTTGAGACAGTAAAATTGTTGTCCAAATTTTTAGCTTGGCAGAAAATAACAGTTTAGTTTATTCAAAATGGAACAAACCCAAAAATTAAAACACCTATAAAACCGAATTTCAGACAAAAAACAAACTTTTGACTTAGACCATTTATCACCATAACAAACTGACAGTTGTTCCTTGAGATCATGCTTGGTGCACAAAATGACACGGCGTGACAAGTCAACTTGAAGAGTCTGTGGTTTCAAACAGTAACAAAATATCACTTGTTTTGAAGCTCTGATATTAGGCAAAGAAGCTAAAGTCGGTTCTGGGGCCCATTCCAAGAAACTGACTTAAGTTAATTTTTTACTTAATTCCAAGATTTGTCTCAACTTTCAAACTTTGAAATTTCCACATCCGGTAAGTTAGTCAAAATTAAGACAAAATTTAAGTCAAACTTAAGATAACTTTCTTGAAACTGACTTGAGACAAATTAACATTGACTAAAATTTAAAATTTGTCTTAGCTAAGTCAGTTTTCTTGGAACGGGCCCCTGGTCTTTGCCCCGACTCATTCTGAGACCTGCGCTCACCGACAAAAAAAAATTTCGCCTGTATCAATTTCAGGCCAGGTTTTATGTGTTTTGAAAACCAGCACAAAGGCACGTAAACAAGGGTAAGTAAGAAATGAGACACCAAGATTTACTAAGTCATGAGTAATAATCATTTTCGCTCCTCTCAGCTTAATTTTCTTTTTCGAAAAAGTGAGCAACTAAAAAATATCAGACCACTTAAAAAGATCATAACGAATTATGCTTTTTTGGTCCTACCTCGCATTCGGTTAAGGAATAATAATTATGAGACCAATTTCATAATTGTGTGTAGTCTAAATAAAAATTGACTTTTTTGATGGAAAGCAGGTTAATTTCCTTTTAACAATGTTAGAAGTTTACGACTGGCCGGGTCTGCTTCAATTTTGCGCTCACACATTGTAATATAGGGGTCACTGTCCAGAAAGCATATGTCCCTTTTTAAGAAGATAATCAAATTTTCCCTGGCATCTAATCCACAACAAGTTCATTTGATACTACCTACAAACTGATGTGAGCATGATCCACTATCAGAGAAATATTGAAATTTGCAACAAAAAGTCAAACTGCCACCTGGTTTTGATAAAACAATGTTTGCCAAAAGTTCTCATAATTAAATATTTTGTATACACCAACAACGTCGTCAATCAGAGTTCATGGCTCACAGTTCATACAGAGAGAGCAACTTAATTCTAAAATGATGAGCAAATTTCATACTCGTACCAGTCTATACTCTGCGATCGTGGCCTGTCCCTTCCGTCACACTCATTTGTATGTTTGTCCCTGTTACTCAGCTTCCGAGTAAATCGTGAAAAGCCCGTACCCGACTTGGCAGATCTATGCAACACAAAACAATGCAGAAATAGCCCAGCAATCAAAATGCTTGTCACTTGAATGGATGTCACTATTACGATCTCCATTTTTATTGCCATTTTAACACGTCAATTAAAATCTCATTTTGTAACCGGCTAAAAGTATAAATAGGTAAATGGGGCCTATGATCAAAAACCACCTGTTGGGCTCACATGCAATGTTGAGACAGATGTCATTGATCAAATGTGTTTGCATGCTAAAACAGTTATCAAAAGAGCAGTTAAAATGCACAAGTAGATGCTCCAGAATATTATTACAATAAAACAATGACTAAACTTATAATATCTAAAACTGAAGGCAACAATGCGCACCGTCTGAAAATGTTTGACTTCCCATGCCTCTTCACTTATTTAGAACACAATATGGCCGAAACGTGAAATTATATTTTGCTAAATTTCTCCACAAAATTAAAGCAAAGATTAAGAACATTTTAGACTATTAGAAGCAGATGTCACAAAACAACACTTGCTGAAATTTCCATTCTTTGCAAGAAAGGTAATCAGCCTTTGAAAAATGGAAAAATACAATGTTAGCAATTTATTATTTTTATGCAACATTAAGTGCTGTATTATTGCATGTTCATTTCAACTAATTACATGTTCATCCATGTCGATTTGATGTCAAGGCTGTTTACTGGTTCATAGTTTATTTTGATATGATCAAAGTACAATTATGAAATTTTCAAAATGTATAGAAACTTTGCCATGTGATGTTTCATGCAACAAGAGCCAGACAAAGTCTTGATATGTGCCCACGGTACACTGTGAACCATATAGGCTTCTAGGGCTGCTTATCATCTTCATGTAAGGTAAAAGGGGACAGTATTTGACCACAAGGCGGAGCTGCAATAGTCAGAGTTGACAAAATAGTGTTGGTACCTCATCATTTCAAACTAATATCAAACCAAAACGTTTTAACAAGGAATTTCCTGCCAAAAAGTTAAATGGCCAACAGGGGATGCCAGATTTGTCGAATCCGTATAAAAATTGAGCACATCCCAAATTTCAACATGATCCATTAAGTAGGTTTTGAGAAAATTGACAGAAAAGCAAAAGTAATGTCAGACAACAGTGGAAACACAATAAAAATGGCCACTAGGTGAAGCAAAATATCCATTCAAAAATTGAAAGGCGTCATTTTTCTCCATAATAGAAAACTATTTGTGATATGAAAATCTGTCTAGGAACTCTGCAGATACAGGTCAGAAGCAACTGAAGATAAAAAACTACAGTTCCCACCAGGAAGCACAACAGTAGTCAGTATGCTATCAGCCGAGTGAATCGTGAGCAAAAGGGGAGATAAGTCTCATTTGTTTTAGCAGGTTGGTGGGGTTACAGTATTGTGTGGGTAAAGTTGTTTTTTAAAAATATCAATCATTAATCTAATTGGCTCATTGGACTAGAGTGTCTGCATAGTTAGCAGAAGGTACCGTGCTCGAATCACCTGATGTGGCCAACAGGTGGCGTACAGACCAGGAATAAGTGTTTACGATCTGCATTACTCCAGGTCGGTTCATGACTTACATATTCAAGTTAGTCTATGGGTATTTTATGATAAACGTTATCCTTATCAGTCATCTTGCTTGGTCTCATTCACTAGAATCACAAACAGTGAATATTTTGCAAGTTTTTTGGACTTTAAACATTATTAACGAGTAGTGTCACCAAGATGTTCCTTTCACATTACTAACCTCCTCTCATTCTCTCCAAATACATCCAAAGATTCCTGAAAATATACACATAATTTAGAAGAATTCTTCTGTTGCTTTCAGAAGCACTAAGTCATTGCAACACGCAAGCACACACTGCGTCATAACATTCAGCTGTACTTCAGATTTAGGTACAAGGCTATGAAATCAATGTTGTGGATTTCATTCAAATCTAACACTCTATTACAGGCTTCTCACTTAGCCAAAATTCAAACATGGCACAAATTTCAGATCCTGTTTTCGTATCCTAATTCCTGTCTGTTAATTTAGAAAAACAACAACTAGTTACGCATCATTTTCTCTTGCTTGGTGTGTCACTGTCATTTTCATTGCAAAATAATGAATATATGTACCACAATTTAACACTATTGCAATTATGGCACAGCACCATGTTTGGATATATATTTAGAGAGAACATTATATTAATTAACAAGAGCAACGCGGAGCGTTGAAATGCGCCCACAATTGCACCGCATACGGTATCCTTCTAGGGTTGTTTATTGGTACCATAAAGTGGCCAGTAGAGGGCATACTTTGCAAAATGGAAAGGCATGGTCCTTGTCTCCTCAATAGGCTAGGGGCAAAATGTGAGTAATCTTCATAACACAAGCACATCCTATACACCAGTTGCTTAAAGCACCACAGAAACATAGAATTAAAAACAAATTTACCAACATACGAGATTAGCACAGCATTAGAATGCCAGAAACAAATTTCTACTTGGAACTTTTCCTTCACAGTCACGAAGTAACACAAAGTATACACCTGAACACCTATGAAAATACAGAGGTCAATGTAAAATACTAAA
>NMRA01000003.1:1591987-1640859 GCA_002633005.1 Phoronis australis | reverse complement strand
GAGGTGTAGACGCCAGCGCGGTTCCTAAAGTTTGCGAACATGAGAAGAAAAGAAAGTGACAAAGTGTTCAAGTATTACATTTTGAAGTTAATCGATGACCCGTTACAATAATTTGTTACTGGTATCATAATTCACATTGCTAAACCGCGGTCTCTGAGGCCGTCGTTGCACTCAATGTTATCATCGATCTTAATCTAAAAGGTCGGGGATTCGCGTTTCCTATTAGCACAGGGCGGTAATCACCAATCGTCAAAAGTAGGGGATGGGCGGTTAACCGAGCAGTGGGCGGTTAATTGGAAATCTTCAAAAATAGCAGGGGGGCGGTTAACCGAGCAGTGGGCGGTTAAATCGAAATTCACCTAAAGTAGGGGGTGGGCGGTTAACTGAGCATGGGCGTTAACCCGAACGATTACGGTAACACTAAGCACAACACTTACAAGGGAGTACCGGGGGTTTGACATCCACTTTGTCGGTCAACTCATCCCTCTCACTGATACTCTCACAAGAACTTTTAAATGCATCGTTGCCCAACAGTTGTACAGGTGTCTTTCTCTTCCAATTGCTGAATTTTTTAATGGCATGCATGTTCAAATCAGTTTGTGGTAGGACATTCAAAGCGTCTGGGCAGACCATGGCTTAGTTAGACCTAACACAACACACACCTCTACCATACAACAGTTCACCAGGTATGTGTCATTTTCACAATGCACCAACTTGACACAGTACTCCACTCCACCACAACTCCTTCAATATTGAGAATCCCTTTAAAATAAATCACACTGTGACTTCCCCCACCAGTACAATACTTTCCAGCCTAATTATCAGGTGCGGAATACTCCATCTTGCACCAATTTCATTTTTACATGAAACACGATACGACATTAAACACTGTCTCCTAGGCCATATATTCAATTAGTACAGTTGATTTGTCCAGGCATCTTCCCACGTGAAACAATTCCCTGTTTGACAATCCTTTTTCACTATCCAAATATAGATATATGGATGAAGCCTTCACTTGTCCCAAAGGATAACCACTCACAGGAAAGAAGCATACATGGAAAAGTAGCCTTATCTCCTCTTCTCATCTGTATACAAATGACCAGCCAATCACAAGGTGATGATCTCAATGCAGTCTCTCCTTGTACATGGTAACAATGAGCGCTTATTACAAGCTAGTCTCTCCTGGCATACCTATAACAATGGTTGCAATCTGGTACGGATGAGTAGAAATCTTGTTACTCGAAAATTAACAGCAGCGAATATAAAATCAATAACAGCACACAGCTTGTAATTTGAACGAAGTCTAAAACTCAACCCCACGGCTGGTTAATTGAAACCTGCCCGTTACGAAATGTAACAAGGTAAAAAGGCTGAAGAGTTCCACTTCACTGGCAGTATATGAGACAACCATTGAATCCCTTCCATGTTCATGTGAAGCCGAATGCTGTGTTCTGTCCTATCCAAACATGTGATGGCACTCCAGTTAGAAAATGTTACATGAACAATGTGACAAGGTAGTGTCTGTTGACAACTCCGCCACAATGAACCCACATAAAGACTTGAACACAGGTAAACACCCCAGAGCACTTAACCACAAGAAATTCAAACAGCCTGGGGCTTAAAATCACACCAAAACAGTAGAAACAGCAAATTAGCAGACTGGAAAAGAATTTGGCAAACAAAGGTAAGTAAAAACTGTCTGTTTCATAATGTTGATTTAACAAAAACCACCCAAGTAGAAGACATCTCAGCTTGCTCTTGCCAACTCCCTACCCTGTAGCACCATCTGTTGACCAGTAAAACTAGCAATAGAACTGTCACCTATTACAAATTTGAATCTTGTCTTGGCATTGATACAACCCTCCAGGCAAAATCAGTCTTTTGAAAGCTGTCTTCAGTCAACAAAAGCTCCAGTCAATGCCTGCTACGCTCCACTAATTGACCAATCCACACCACTGCATCCACTATAATGTCACTCCAATAATATTAAACATCAGCATCGTCCAATATCCACTTGGTCACTTTCATATCCAACAGGTGAACAATTTCACCTGGTATTTTAAGGGTAAACATGGTAAATTAGTATTTCAGTCACATATGAAGACTCCATTAGGTTCATTGTAAACTGGTCAGTCTCTAATGTCCTCACTGATTCTGTTGCTTTGTTTATCAGTGTGGTGTCCTATGTAACCATGGAGTGCTAATAGCTGTCATGTGGTATTCAAGAAAGCCATGTACAAGTGGTAATGTACAAAGTATCTTCTCTCTCTCTATAACCCCCACATCTGTACATGCATCTGTCTCAGCCAGTTGGCAATATGTTACCTGTAGGACTAGCAGTTATTGGATTCATTCACATCAGCTAATCCCTCCCAAGTGACAGTTATCAGGGTACAATACACAACACCTTCTATCAGTGGTGTGAATTAGCTTCATTGTACTGTCCATTCAGACAATCTTATGGTCATCACAAGTACACTTTGAGGCTTGGAACTCAACAGGGAAGGTGCTTCCAACCATTGAAGAGGAAGGTATTATAAACACACTGGCATATTGAGGTGGGCCACAGGACAGATTGGTTAGACAGGGCTGAACCTGGTACAGATTAAAACTTGTGGCTCAAAGAATTAAAACAAAAATAAAGTGTGCAAGAAGACAGGACAGTTGTTGTCACATTGATTATACTTACTGACCAGGAATCCACGGTTATGTAATATTACTTTGTTCATTTGTCAAAGGATGACTGTAATGTGCCTCTAGTCACAGGCACAAATCATTATGTGTTATGTCATTTTAGATTAGATTCAGAATAAATGAATAGTATGGTAAATCCAATGACTGTTTTTACTGCCAGGTTTTACCAGATCTTGGAAAGGTTTATTGGACCTGTCAAACTTTATATCTGTTTTGAACCAGCATTTTGCCACAGGATGACCAAAATACAAGCATTTTCAAAACTATAATTTTATGACACTATTATGTTTTTGTATACATTTCAGTCAGATGAATATAATTGCAACCCTTTTTCCAGCACATCTGAAATTGATCACTCAACTAAATTGACAAAATTTTCGAATGAAAAAATTTTGTGTTAAACTTTCATACTGTGCGTGTGATGTGATGCAGCTCCAACATTTCGCACTATGACCTTGAAAATGAAGACAAGGTCGCCAAATTTGACCAACACCTAAAGATGCTCTTTCTCTCCTCAATGCATAACATCAACCAAATGTAAAGTCTCATGCATAACAATTATTCCTATTCTACCACTTCATTTCATTCACTATCCACCAATTAGAAAATATGCCTGCATATTGCATTAGGCACATCTTAACTTTGATAACCCACACATCATGAAATTGTGATAATTTCGGTATCCATTAATTATCGAAAGTGGTTTAAAAGGTTCAAACTAACTTTGCAATTTACATGAATGCTGTTTTGGTACCGCAACATGAAAAAGCTTTAAGGTTTGTGATGTTGTGACATACAGCTTTCTTGCGGTAAGAACTCAACGAAACCTATAGTGCAGTAGGTATTACTGAAGAACTCACTAATAAGTGCAATTATATTAAATATACTCGCATTGTATGATAGGGTATCAAATTGTGAACTTAAGGCTTCAAATAAATTGTACAACGTAATAAGTAGTTTTTCAAGAATGCTACATAGCAGTCTTAGAATTTGCAAATAATTTCCTAAGGGTGCTCGAAAATATTACTTGGGAATTATTGATGGTCACACTTTCAAGAGCACTGCTCGAAATATTCCTTGAATTTCGATTACTTATGGTCAAGTACATTTTGGTGGTCCCTAAGACTTAAGAAATTGCCCACAATAATTTAAAAGACCCAGTAATGTTTGATGGAGGCAGGCCCAGAACATGGAAGTTTGACTAATTTTAGTTTGCAGACATCCGATGATTACTGTAGATATTAATCATAATGAAGACATTCAACTAATAAGTAACATGCTTTACGTCATACTCAGCCCAGAGAATAAAGTGTTGAGGACTGCTCTTCAATAGGACACAATTGGTTTATGACTGAGCAATGCATTTTGGGGATTATTTTCAGTGAAGTGCATAGGCTTCCCTTGACCTGAGTTATAGGACAACAAAATTTGTTGTTTTGTGATTTTATTGCAATTTGTCAATTCTCGCCATTGCCTGCCAACAATTCACTGTGAACCCTAATCAGTTAGTTACATTTGCATTACCAGTGGTGTCAAGCTCCTCCAGAAGCATCATGGATTTTAACCACTGAGGCTGTGAATTCAATTCAGCATTGGTGCTGATCTCACAAGACAACATTTCTAGCCAATAATGCCACTTAAACAACACTTAAAGTAATATTTAGTACTGAATATTGAATGTGATTATATTATACAAGATATTATTATAAAACACCAATAGTCTCTTGTGGTTTGAAATGGAACAACTGTCAAAATTATGTAGGTGAGATTCCTTTATGATGGCAGGGGACAGATTGGGAAACTATGAAATTATGAAGGGGACCACCCTGAGGTTTTCTTCGGAGAAAGTCAAGTTCTGTCTTGTAAAAGGATTTCAGATGCAATCGCATACTGGCCGGGTCAATTCAAGCTTGGTGTTAGTGTAATACCCGAGTTTAATGAAACACTGGTGTTACACCTGGTGTTAAACTCAGACCACTGTTACACTGGTGTAACACCTGTGTAACACTGGCATAACATCGGTGTTACACTGGTGTTACGCTGGTATAACACCAGATGACTCTCAGATGACCGGATGCACCAATGTCTAAGGATGATTGCCTTGGGGTATCCTTTCGTCTGTTAAAAATGGCTTGCTGGACTTGGAAATCAGTTCTTTGGCTAATATTACCTTGAGTTGGAAAATTGCCGGCAATTGTTATTTTCTCTGCTCGCTACAAATAGTGGCATGCACAGCACTTGGATTTTGTAATCCTATATTCAAACGCAGCATTAATACCAGACTTGGACTGATCTCTTTTCAAACCCCAATGGGTAGGTCCTTTAAAGCAACATTGTGGACAAAAGATGAATTAAAAAATGCTCGATGATTAAAACACTGACATGCGAATTTACCAGAATCACACAGCATAACATTTTAATCCTTAGTTTTATATGCTATTCAAGCCTACAAAAGAAAAATCACTAATGTCTATCTGCTGGGTTTAATGTTATACCAACATGACACCTGTTGTTACTCCAGGATTACACATGCTGTAACACCAGAGTAAAGGGCCTTCCATACTAACGTCGACGCGTCGATGGTTTGGGAAGTTGCGGTCAGTATGAACGCTTAACGCCGGTCCTGGATCGCAGTTAACAGCTCCAATTAACATCGCAGTTAACAGGTGGATTTAAGACCGCAGCGTCGACACTGCGGTGAAGTATGAACGCTTAAGATCGGTCCAATCGAAGTTATCGCCAGGTGCCAATGTTATCGTCAACAGTTACAAGGCAGTGTGGTCACTAATAGCTGCTTATATTTTGCTTTAATAATGACCAATCGATTTAAAAATCAGTTTAATGTCACTTATCATATGTATATATTTCCAAATTAAAACATTGAAAAAAATCTTAGTGTGCAACGCTACCTTGCGATAACTTCGATGACGACAGCGGCATACAACCGCTTACTTTGATGTTCATTAACTACCAAAGCCAGTATGAACGGTCCCGTTAACTGTGCTGTTTACGTAGACACTCCGCTCAGACCGGAGTTAAGTCAATATGAAAGGGCCTTTAGAGAGCTACACGGGTTTAACAGTCTTACACTAAGTCATTTCAAGTTTAGTGTTAAGCCTACCATCTGAGAAGGCAGATGGATTATATGTTACACTGGTATAACACCACAGAGTGCTGAAATAAACACCCTTGTTACCCATTGTGCACTACTGCCACCTATTGAACACATTTTCACCAGCACTTAACTAAAACTAAAATATTTGTCTCTAAATATCAGTCACACAGAGGTTCATGACCTGAATAGAAGCACCCAATTCAAAAGAAAAAAAAAACAAGAGAGCAATGCAAACCGTAGATATGTACCCGCAATACACCACAAACTGTATGTTCCTAGGTACTGAGCAGCTTCATGTAAAGCACAAAAAGACGAACAATTTAACCAGAAGGTGTCGCTGCAATATCTAGAATAGATGGAAAAGGGTTGGTACCTCACCTTTTTAAACTAATATCAAGATTTTCACTCTCTGTTGAATTAGCACCAAAAGTAGGTGACGTATTAACTATTTTTTTCATCTGATGTGTGAAATCAACTAGGTTAATGTTTTTTTTTCTCTATTATAGGATTGAGTATTGTCTTAACACAAATAGAACATAACAGACAAAATAACAGTGTGCATGACAGTCATTTTCTATCAGTTACATGATAGGCGCCCTTACAGTACCACAACTTAGCTGTTGTACAATTAAGTGACGCACATCCTACCATCCAGGCCAACTCATACCTGGTAATGGACCATTGAATCTCTCATTCACTTAACATGTAATTTCCTGTGATTTTAGCCTAACCACAAACAGTCAGACTCAATCATGCTAAATGCCAGTACACCTGTTTGGACTACTAAAGTAACACGTTTTACCTCATTTTGAATACCAGTGTATAGAACTAGTCTAAAAACATTTAACATTTTGTACATCCGTTCTAGGTACTAAACGCGAGTGCATCACATTGTAACTGTCATGCTTGTACTGGGCATCGATTTGGTGACTTGGCAACCTCGTAATAATCCTAAGATACCACGAAGTTACCAGATTTTTGCGAGTTGCAACCAACTCAGAAGAAGTCAAATATTAGAATGCACCTGTAATCTGTGCTTACTTCTAGACTTCAAAAATTAGTAACATTTTTTTCCAAATGCAATTGTGTACAAATTCAAGTACGCGCTGAAACTACTAAAGACAGGAATGAGAATTGTCCGGCACAGACCGAAAGAGCGTGTTCATGACGCACGCACACAGAATGTGTTCTGATTACCTGCTTTTCCTGCCTTAGGTAAGAGCAGAGCCCAGATGATATTACTGGGTTTGAGCACACAATTTACTCCAAAAAACTGCCACCCAGGCATTTTGAAGTGTTCTGGCCGATGTTTAGCTAGTTGGCCTGTCGCTTTTCATTTTTGACTGTAATTATGTTGCTTGTAAAAGCCGTGGGAATTTTGCCAGATTGCAGTATTTGGCAAGTTGAGGTTATGCTATGTGTGGAGCCCAGTCGTATCTTAACGTTTTATAACAAACCCCTAAAATAAATGGGACCCTGTCAGTTTAGCACAACGTACTTAATAAAACTGTCCTTTTCCATTTTTCAAAGGAGGCTGATTATCTAGCTGCAACCAAATGTTGTATCATCACATCTATCTACACAGCAGAATTATGCTAGTAATAGGCTAAACGTTTTTAATCTTTTAATTTGGTTTTTGGGAAGAACTTTGACAAAAATTGAATATCGACTTGTCAGACATATTGTGTGGAAATTTAGAGAAGAATTAGAATAAGGAAAAGGTTGGGGTGTTAATCTCCCCTTGAGTCCCGGATAACAGAACAGGTTGGCTCTACAGACGCAAACATTGGGCCCTGTGTACTCATCTGGCCAAACATTTGGGCTCCATCTCAAATTTCTTGAGGTCCATGAAAACACCGCACAACTCCAAGCACAAGCACAGAATGAAAAATATGGGAAACGATAAACAAAATGCCTGACTCTCAATTCTTTGTCTTTATTTCTTACAGCTCGTCAAAAACTGTGTCCAGGGTAACTTATCGTAAAATCTGGTCAGTTCAATTGCCACAAATGACGTAATGAAACTGAATCAGAACAAAAACACAATGACAGACAACAAAATTAATAAGATGCGTTCCTCCGTATAAGACTATTAAAGTGTTCACATTAGACCTATTATGCAAGCCAAACCTTCATCACAACGAATTGTGACACACAAAGAAATCCGTATCACAGTTTAAAGGCACCTATTGTGAAAAAATGCGTCTAAGCATTTGATTTCATTATCTTTAACAAATTTGCTTGAATGCTAACTTACCTGTTAATGAGCAGGTGTGACTTCTGATGAGAGGTGGCCGTGCAAGTTGAGGTTTGCTCCTGCTCTCCAGGCAGTCTGTGAATACCACTAGAGGCTCCTCATCACAACCTGGATGAGGAAATTAGCAATTAATTTATCTCTTAAAGGCCTTGACTAAATAAAATGAATAGGGCAATAGATTAACATAGATGAGGGAATTACAGTCAATATGTGAACTAGGCCTCCAGGTAGGAAATAACAGAAGAAAATGCATTTTTGTCAAACTTTGCTGCTTAATGGACCCACCTCATAATAAAAAATAACTTTTGATGTAGACCACTTACCAAAATACAGCCTTCAATTGCTACTTGAAGTAATTTGTGGCTCGGGAACCACTGGCTGTTCTTTATTGGTCAAGACCTGAGGCTCACTTAGCAGGTTAGTAATGTGAAAAGCAAACCAATTTGTACTACAACTTCAGATGTAAGTGCTGTTCCAATGCAAAAATCAGTGGAAATAACTGAGTTTTTAAAGCAAATTTACAATGTGAAAAATATTGCTTGTATTGGAATAGGAATTTGCCTGGATTCTAGCAAATTTTACTGTATTAATGCGGGGGAATCCTTTGTCAGGACGACACAACTATTTGAGGAATTCACCATGGGTGTTTTTCCTGAAATATTTCTTTGATTTCAAAATACATGGGAACAGTGCAATTTACTGTTTATTGTACCCCACTGCTACTAGGACAAATTGACCATAGATCATAGCAACTGTAAAATTACTCCAAGCATGGTGGTATACTTTCAACAGTTCACTCACTTTGATAGTTCATGCTCATTGTAGCCTACTTAAAAAGAACCTTAACATCAGACATCAGACATAATTGTCTGACTGGTCACCATCTGGTAGCCAACTTAGAAGCACCATGGAGCACAAATGGGCGGTTTCAAGTACCATAAACAACTTGACAAGTCTGAATTGCCATGTACTTTATCATTCACCCTAACTTAAGCTTTTGCAATAGCTCATCTCACTTGCAACAGTTGAATCACATGTCTCACAATCAGAACTTGGATGCTCCTAATCAACTGAAGCGCGTGACAACACAAGTAGAGTTTATCAGTTTTTTTTACAAGTCAACGGAGGGAAGATATCATGTCCAATTTTTGCAAGAAACTCCAGTACTTCAACATTGAGATTTGTGTGACAAACACAATTAACAGAATTAATATTAATGAAGTGGACCATATTTGTAACTGCATGGGAGGGGTGAAGCGCGAAGTCAAGCTGGGAGTTCATTAACTCAGCTGTACCAATATCGGTAATAGCCAGATATAAGGTGCCCACATTTTGAGAACCAGTTTTCTCCTCTGAAATCAAACTGGTTCTCAACATGTATGCATGTTAAATGTGACTATCAGTTGCCCAGATGCCTCTGCAGAATTGCCGAGACTTGAGCCCAGCCAGAGCCTGCACTGACTGTGTGACAAGTTGAGCAAGAAAACTGTAATCAAAAATCTAGATGAATGGTAAGCTTCCACTCTAACCATTTCAGTTTCTGCTATGACGTCAGACGCACCGGGTGACCTTTCCAGCTTACCAGGAGCATTTGAGCCGAATTGCAAATAACATTTGAATGGCTAACTTTAAGAAAAGCGACTGGAATTATTGGTGTTAGGAATTTGTAAGCCAGGTAACGAATGCCACACCATTTTATTAGCATTGACCACTCATTTGTACTTTAGCACCGGATATCAGACATTGACTGACTGGTAACCATCTGGTAGTCTCATTAAAAACACTCAAACATCAGACATCACCAGAAATCTGACTTTATGACTGGTCAACATCTTAAGCCGCCTATTGAAAACCATCTTAACAACATGACAGTTTGACTGGTCACCATCTGGTAGAATATTCAAAAGCACCACAAAGTCTGTAGAATTTTGATTTTTTTTGCTTTATGGTAATCTGCCGTTGATTAGGTCCCAATATAGTGTCTTTTCAATAAAATTCATTTCGTTCAATAAAAGAACAGTATCAATAACATGACCAAATTTCATTTGCTGCAAATGTTCAAAACGGATGTATCAAAATACTTTTACAGTTTTCTAACATGTCATCTTGAATGATCTTGAATGAGAAGTACAGGCCTGCAAACATCATGAATCACACACGAATAAAACAGGATACCAAACCTCAAACGAGAGCATCGCAGTAATGCAAATATTCGCCCACTATACACTGCAAACCGTACGTTTCTAAGGGTGCTAATGTCAGTTTTGTGTAAAGTACAAGGAGGCAACAGATTTGACCCCAAGGGGAAGCTGCAATAGTCAGTATCCATGAAAAGCAGTATTACCTTACCGTGATAAACTATAATCAATTCAATTAGTTTTCAAATTTTACAAAGAAATAAAAACGCCATAACAGAACACAGCACCGGCTAAATCTAATTAGCAGGTCTCGTAGTCTTTTTTCACACAGAAGGATCATAAGGTGTTGGCAGGCACAAAGATAGACATAAAGGGCACAGGCACTTGTTGGAATCATAAAACGTAATCGTTGATCCATCCAGGAAAGTTCATTGTATTCGAATTAAATCTGGTCTGATGGACTACATACAAAATTAAATTCCTAACACCTCAGAGCCATCACGCCTCCTTCAAAGGGAAGATGGTACTGAAGATTGGTCCTTTGAAGGAGGCGTGATGCCTACGAACTGTTAGGAATTTAATTTTGTACGTAGTCCTGCAGACCAGATTTAAATTGAATACAACTTGTTGGAATCCGCAAAAAATGGTCACTGCCATTATCTCCAAACTGGGACACAAGTTGTTAAAATTGATTTCCATGAGTTTTTGTAGACTGGGGTTACATCAGAGGCAGCTGAATCTAAATGAAATATCTTGACAAAAACTAAAATAGCCACTAGTAGGTGAGTCAATAATCCAGTATGCACAAAAATTAAATTGTGTCAGTGCATTGTGGTCACATACCTCTGTGTCATGTTTCAATGAAATTCATTTATTGGTCTAATGCTATTCTCAACTTTTGAGACCAAAATGACCATTAGGTGGTGCATCAGTGGTCAAGTTCACTCCGACTATCAACAGGTGCCAACATATTGTAATCACATACCACAGTGTGAACTTTCAATGAAATACATCCTTTGATTTCCTAGATATATATATGGAAACACTCTTCCTACAAACTTGAAAAAGACCCTTCAGTGTTGCTACCAAAACAGCCGCTAGAGGGAGCCGCATTGGCCGAATCCTTCTGAAAATCGACTAATGCAACGCAATGACATTACAAACTACATTGTGTCACTTTTCATGTGTTCTCCTAGATATCATCCAGAAATGCCCTTCTCCCCAAAAATACTGAGGAGTTCAGTCCCATGGCACAAGAAGATAGAGAAAAGTGGTACCCTACACCCTTGTGTTGATTTCATGAAGATCTGACCAGTGTTTCTGAGATACCAAGCCGACTACTGAAAAACAGGACAACTGGATAGGATCATGACGGCAATATGCATGCAACCTTCTCCTCACCATACTCATATGTGGGGGCACAAAAAGAAGGACCATGTACTGAAGTAGCAAAAGACTGGGGCATTGTGACAGTAAAGGGCTGTTTGTGAATTCTTTCATAAATGCCAGGACTGATCTTTTTTCACACCTGGGTTGCTATTGCAGAAGCAGGTTTGTGTTTGATTCCTGTCTGCAGGCTCGCCACGTCTGCTATACATAACCAGTTTTGTTGTACACACGCAGGTATACACACTGTTTTGTTGAGGTTTGCCAATCTCTCACACATACCTTCAATGACAGAAACTGGTTTTGCTGGTGACATTGTTCTTTGTAAACCCTTTTTATTGTCTTGATTGTCTGAATCTATGTGCTTCAGTGAACCATTTGTAGAGCGACTGTTCGGACTCTTAGACTTCTTCAGAGACTGCTTCTTTGGGATGGCGTAGTTTTCATAAGGAACACCAGGTGTTACTGAGAGAGCAGGTACTGTGCTTGATCGACCAAGTTGCCGTCCATTGGGTCTGGAAAAATAAATAAAACCCACAATAATTGCAGACCGACAAATAGTTAAAGAAACACAGTTCTTGCCTGTCTGCTGTGACTCTTTCCAAGAAGTCATTCATCTATAAAACATGACTCGAGCATTAAGTTATCAGGCCATACATCACGTTTCCAAAACCATGAGTATTGCCTTCAATTTATAGTAGTGGGAGACTCATCACTGGGGGATGCTGATAAAGAAACGCTCAGTATTTCATTACCTGAGAACAGAAAGCTGTTCACCAATACAGCAAGGATTTAGAGAGTTGCATAGATACTATGTAGATAACTTTATTTATAGAGGATAAATCATGTTAAGAATCAAACTTATCTTCCACATGGCTCTTAAAAATGAATAAATTAAGAAACGCAAAAAATGCAAAATATTAAGAAAATAATATAAAATTTAAATGTAATTTAGAATTAAATGTAAGTAATGACTGAGTTAAATATACAGAATGGAAATGTAAAAAGCCAGTTAAGTGAGAAATGACACAAAAGTGATTTTTTGAACATTTTAAAACACCAAATCTGCTAATGTCCTCTGGCAAAACAAATGATGACTTAGAAAACTGTAACAATTTTTGAGACTTCACCCTGAACAATTGTATTGAACATGATTTGGCCTTAATGATACCGTTGCACCTTTCTTTTAGTTACATTTCTCTAAAAACAATTGCTTATATAACCCAATTACTTGCACATTGGCAAAAACTCAAAAACTCAATTCGACAGACTTACTACATTCACAAAACATACGTTTACAGCGTCAAAATCTACAGTTTTTTAGATATTTGCATATAGGCAGGCCTGTCACTAGGGTCCTAAATAACCTGATAAGTGGCCAGAAGCAATACACAACCTAAATGACAAGAAGAACTATGTTAATAACTGAACCAACTTCATTAGACACAGGTAAGTGGATTTCCTTGGCTAATTAGAAAACAAATACCGCAGGTAGATTATCAGAAGATGTGATGATGAAGGATAAGCTTGCTAACATTACCTTCTTCCGGAGGACTGACGTAAAACTTTATGAAAGGATTATTACACATCAAAAGGCTATTTAGTCCAGACCACAAAATCCTGGTGCACGAATGCAATTCTTAATCATTTTCCAATTAATCACATGGTGATTTATTCACAAGGTGACCTCAGTTGACACATTGGTTAATTAACAAGAAAAACCAATGAAATCGGAGTGAGTTTCCGCACTTTATGTTATTATGAAACTGTTTCATTGACGATTTCGCAGAACTGATATGAACTCGGAAGCTTTGAGTTAGAAAAACACTCGACTTACGTACAGAGCCTCAATTTAAAGTTGCTGGACCCAAGTTAGGCAAATAAGACGACTAAATTCAGATTAAATTTTTGTAAACTATAAAATGAAATGAATGAAGTTTGATCCACGTACAGAAAGTTACCAAAACTACATGAGCTCGCGTTGTGAACAATTGTGGATTAAAATTTTCTAAGGATCCCCATTGAAACTTTCCTCAATTACATATTATTAGAGAATTCTAAGACATTCGCCTTTGGAAATTTTACGAACTCTGATAAAAGAAACTTCGTTTCAATGTGTAAAATAATAATTTTATTTTACTGTGCAATATGATTTTTAGCTGCCTTATTCGCCAAATTCAGGTTCATCAACTTTAGTCCAACATGAAATATATGATTGAGTTAAAGTTATGTTATTGGCTTTTCACCTGAAAAAACAAAGTTTGGTACTATTGTTAGTGGGATAGACTTCTTGAAGATAATAGCTTTGACCTGAGCTTTAAAAGAACAAAATCCTTTGTTTTTTCAATTTCATTACAAATTGCCAGTTATCATCTTTGCTAGACACTTGCTGAAATGAAGAATGAAGATGAATACACTTAAAATTCGCTGGCATTTATTGAATAAGGTTTAGCTCCACCAGGAGAGCATTTACTGCGACCACGGTTGCAGGTTGGATTCCACACCAAGGCAGATCTCAGAAAATCACTTTTTTCGGGGATGTTCCTATAAACGTGTTAACAGCTATGGCTCTAGCACACCAGATGTGTATTTGTGCAATCCACTTATTTATAGACCAACTGGCCAAAGACACAAACATTTTAACTAAAATTCCAATCTTGTTTAATGACACACCTTTATTGCTACATGATTCTGGGTAAAACACTAAAGAAGGGATTTCCAAGAATGCATGTGTGAGCTGATATCTGCTGATATTTGATATTAAATTGATCATGGCTACCTATGTGCCACAAGCAAGGTCTATGTGTTGAGAGGATAATCATCTGTCTGATGTTGATCAGTCAGTCCACTCTACCTAATTACAGTCTATCACAGCAGGCCAATTATTTACTCTCCATCAAATACACATGGTATAAATTGCCACTTGTGTCTGTTCAGCCATAGTCAGAGCACCTTCACGGATTGACAGATCAGTTGACTACTGCCGTTTTAACCATACACGAGGAACACTTGCCGCAGCGCAAGTTGTCATGGCGCAAGATGCTCCACTTCAGTCCCATTTACACGGCATTATCGCAAACTGGAACAGCGTGGAAGTCACTTATATGAAGACAGTCTATGCATGTTCGGATTAACAATGCCAAATGCTTCTTCCACCTTGCCCCAGTTTGTGTTTAGACATGTAGTTGACATCAGAGCAACTGATTGAGTGCAACTTGCTCCATCTCTCAAACCAGTAACAAAAATGACCACTGCATTGGCAATATTTGATCCCTACTAGTTGTGGTTACATAATCTTGCATCTGATCAGTTGTTGCAGTCAGCTGCTCCAATGTCAAGTGCAGCCATGTAAATGGAGTTTAAAAAGGAACAAGTCAGTATAAGGAAACAGCAAAATACATAACTCTTATATAACCTGCGTTCACATTAAAGTCAGGACAGACTATTCGCAGTTAGATTAATTTAGACCATGGTGACAACCTGCCATCACAAATTGTGGCTTTTCTTACTTGTTGGGACCAACATTACACAGTCCAAACTTCATGGCACTAAATATGAGATGACGCTACATTGTTGCAATCATTTCCAAAGTGGAAGACCATGAGTCATTTCCCACTCCATATGTACAGCAGAACCTGTTTTATTTGTTAAATAATTACTACTTATATTCTTGTTATATGTTGTTTGCGACTTGCTTACTTAAAAGTTGTACAATGAGCAGCTGAGGAAACAATATCGAGAGTGCGCGAACTCCCCACTCATGTGGAATGGCAATATATTTAGGACGGTCAAAAAAAGTAATGCAGACCAAACCTTTCGCATTTTCTTTGTGTAATCGGTCCGCTCCCTAATCATCTCTTTTTGAGCTTATTAACCTTGGTACCATCCTAAATTTAGACGGTTTTAAATCAACTTTCGCATCGGTTCTAAAATTCTTCAGGTTTTATGTCCCCTAAATCCATTGTGCGAAAGGCCCTTTAGTTTCAACTTCAGAGGAGAGTGATTTCCAAATCCAGATAACAATCTAGTCCACTGGCATTGGGCAGTCTTTTGTCCATCATCAGGGCTGGCATGCCAATTTATCTACCAGGATGAATAAATTAAAGGTGAACATGTCCATTCTGATGATTGAAATACTGGTCAACAAACCAAATTTAATTACATCATAGTGAAACAGTTAAAAAATCCTAAGTTTCAGTGGATGATGTTGCAATTTACTTCAGCCAGTTTTATTCCTGTAAAGTCACAGCTATGCTGCAATTGTCCTACTCAACATGAAAGGAACTCAGATCAGTGTTCCTGATAAGGAGAATTGATGAGGCCAGTAATTCTTGCACAAATCTATTGATGAACAAAATCAGGCATGAAATTCTGTCTAGTAAATGGAGTGAATGAGAAGAGCTTGGCTGGACTTGATGACAAAACATCAAAGAAGTTTGATTTTGTAATGTTCAGTAGCCATTCACACAACCTCAGTGCCATGCATGGTTCACACTGAAGACAACATGAGGTTACTCAGTACAAGCTGTAATTTTAGTCTCTGTTCTTCTACAAGCAGATACCCTTAAAGATGGATTTGCATGCTCCTTTCTATACAAATGTCTAGCAGGAACTAAACAGCAATGCTATTTGAACATAATCTAAGCTAAGCGAAGTGCAGTTGCATTCATTGACAACTTGTAAATGGGAAGACAAAAAATTCTGCAAATAGGTGACATTTGCAGCAATGACATACCTTGCAGGTTTGCATAGCCTGCATCATGCAGTGTTATTCCCCAGCACCACATCAGATACTTACTGGACACGGTTGAGTGATTTACAGCAGATCAGTTTTGACACAAAACTCATTCTTAAAAACTTGGTAATTTTTCAACCTACTTCATATTCACATTGTCACTATATGTTGTGTTTCTAATAATTTGACCGAGCAATCACAGAGATAAGGAATTAGCATGCAAGGTCCACTTTAAACCTAACGTGAGCACATAACCAAAGGTCTAGGCTTTAGAAAGATGTAGATGCATCGAGATACTGAAGTTCAGCAAAGTAAGAGAAGACTGGTTTTTATTAGGTATCCTGTGGAGTTGGAGCAATTTAGCACCAAAATATTTATGCTGAGTGTGGCAAAGATACTATGCAAAACCCTTAAGAGGAAAAACATTCATTTTTACAACATCTATATTCTAAAAGTCAAAGTTCAATGCTATTCCTAGGGTTATGCAAACAGGATTGTCGACAAAATATGATCCTTTAATGTGATCACAAAAATAGCAAAAATCAATTTCAGAACAAGCCATTTGTTGGTGCTACGCAAGAATAATGCAAACAAAGTGTGAGATTTATTCAATCAGTAATGCCTACAGACTGGGTGGCTGGTTATTCCTTCAAAACTACCTTGAGCACGCACCATTCCAGAGGAATCGATAGCAAGGTTTGGCTTGTCAAATTATGTGTCAAATTATTGTGCATCGATGGTAATGCTGGCTGAAAGAAAGCTAAGGAGCCTAAATAATTGATTTCAAGGGAATACGTAAAAAAATCTCTCCCTCAGTGACCAATCACACAGTTTCATCACGTACAATTGTTTCAAAATGTGCCCACGCTCAATTTTTGTTACTTTCAAATAATAAAAACTTATTTTGTATTAAAGATATGCTTGCGTGCTCCTAACTATGCTAATGTATAGCAGGAACTAAACGACTATGTTATTTTAATATAATCTACGCTAAACAAAGTGCAGTTGTGTTCACTAACCATTTGTAAAGGTGAAAACAAAAAATCTGCAAATAAGTAAACTTTGCAGGCTCATACAGCTCGCATCATGCCGTGTTATTCCTCAGCACCACGTCACCATACTTCCTGGACACAGTTCAGTGATTTGCAGATCATTTTTGGCACAAAACTCATTCTTAAAAACATTTGGCAATTTCCACCCAATTTCACATCATTGCTATATGTTGTGTTTCTAACTAATTTGAACAAGAAATCACAGAAATACGTAATTAGCCTGCAAGTTCCACTTTAAGGTTATGCAGGTCTGTGTTTTTAGTCAAGCATAGTCTACAAAACTGTGGACTTAAACCCAATGAAAGTATATTTCTGAAAATAGAAAACCAGTAATTTTTTTATTTTTAAGGTTATCTCCAACCTTATTCACAAAAAATGGCCACTTTTACAACATTTCACTTGTGTCTAGCAAAATACCTTATCATCATTCTCGGGAAACTTCAAATATAAAATATATACCACGTTGTGAGAAAAAAGATTTAGCAGAACCACCTTGGAACCGCACAACCATGTGAATATTTGTTTACTACTTATCCAAGGTCAAAGGTTAAAGGGCTTTCAATTAAATCGAATCTCCCGCCAGGTATAGAACAGCTTGTATACCCTCAGTCCTTTCATTCACAAAGTCGGAATAACATTGAGCCAACGAGGTGTACTTATGATGGAATGGTGCCGGGGAAAACAAAGACAAAATGTAGTTTAGATCCTAAGGGAGCTGTGCATCTACATGCATACGACCGTTGCCGTTGAAAACGAATGCTTTGAGTCACCTCAGGCCTCTGTGGTCATGAACATAGAAAGTCGTAAAAAGAGATAAATCCTCACCCTAATTCCTTAATTCAATTAATAAGTTGACATTTCGATGTTTCGATCTCATGCTAACGACATACTTTAACCATCAACTAGATTTTTGTAATCCATTTCTTACTTGGTTTTGTATCAGTCTCCCAGCATGTACAGGCTATGAACTGTGACCTACTTAGAAAGTAGGGCGTAAACACTACGGTAACAGTAAAAGTTGGTTGGTAACAATATGTCTATTTGAGGTTTTTAATGATAATTAAGTTAGTTAAGCACAGCAAAATCAGTTGACATTGCGAGTGAACATTGAAATAGCTAACATATTTAAGGATTGGACAGGTTATGTGTACCGAAAACAAGTTTTCACCGAATAATTAACCGAACACTTTGAGATTTTCACTTGTTTAATTAACTTTTTCTCGGCTTCGGCAGATCAACATTTGAACTTAGGAACACTAAATCTCGAAAACGACTACATGGATTTCGCTCAAACTTTTCAAACTTAATATTTAGTCATCAATCTCAAAAACGCTGTGAGGATTTTTGATTTAAAGGCCTAGTTTTTGCATAATGTGACAAAGACGAATACGACTTCAATTTTTTACAAAAATACCTTACGTTTTGCAAGTTGATTTGTCATAGAAACCAAACAAACAGACTGAACAAAAATTCCTAACAGTGTTTTTGAGGTAACTGGTGAAGTTTTCATTTAAAAAAGGTTTCTTTAAAAGCAACCGAGGGGTTATTTTGCTATGAATGTACCTTTCTTAAGAATGAAATTTGGACTTTAAAAGGTTTTTAAGTAAGAATAATAATGGCAAATAAATACAAAAAGTATATTTATATTTCCTGGTCTTTGTTCTTTCAGAAAATATATACTTTTACTACTTGACAAAGCTTAGTTTTTATATACGAGTTAGAATTGAGGCCACTAAATAAGGTAGGAGATAACCTTAACTTTTTAACAATCCATTGTTTACTGGACCACAGGACAGTGCCTTTCAAATCTAATTGAGGAAAAACGAAATGTACATTGATAGCAAGTATCATGAGATCTATAACATGGGAATAGCATTTACAGACCTTGCTACACCAAGACTAGGCTAGGCGAGGTGCTTCACCCTGTGTGGATTCTTAGGACACCAAAGGAACTATGGCCACAGCAAGGTTTATGCCCTAGTCAAGCAGCAAGTCAAGCCTATTCACAAAGACATGCTACGCTGTCTGCAGGTGATTGGGGTTACAGTGGGGTGCAGTTTGTAAATGTAACTAATAACTAATGATTAATCTTCCAAAATGAAAGTTGAAAAACACTGTTCCACTTAACTCATCCTTTCATTATGCAACTTTAGGGTGTCTTCACAACGATCGAAAAAGCTGTATTTTTGATAGCCCCTCACGCAAAACCAGAACATTTCAAGAACAATTACACACTCTGGAAAACAGTGCAACCCTAACCGAATGAGTATGGAACCACAACACTAAAAATATGGGGCTGGAGTATGGACCAAAGGCATACTACATATTTCAAGGATTGATACCAACAATCGACAGCACACTATTTGAATACCCATCATGTACCCACAGAGATAGTGTTAAAATCTAACTCACAACTTCCTGAGTAATACAGTAGAAGAAAAAACAGGCAAAGTGCTGTTTCACTGTTAATTTTGTTAACGGCAAAAATAAACATCACTAACAACCAGGGCAACAAATCTCCAATAATAAAATGGCTAAACGTTTGCACTAACTTAACCATAGTAACTTTCCTATAGTCCCCCTTCACTACAAATAAAGAGGCAAGGCCATTGTGGCAATAAATCCGACTTCTGCTCAGACATGAAGAATTTACAGTCATTTTCTCGGAACAGTTTTTGCCATTAACTGTACGGGGTAACTATAACAATTTGATGGTCAATGACGCACATAATTCCGATCAGACAGGGCCCACTCCCATATCACTCAAGTGCTAAATAAAGACATCACTCCGCAGTTTGGTTTCCTATTCTTAAAGGCCGGTTTACAATAGAAAAAGGAATTATTATTTGATAGACTTCTCAACGTTAAGAGCTTTGACAAGCTATGAAAAAAAAATTGGTCGTGTTCTGCGATTTTATTACTAATCACCAATTCTTACCATTTTTTGCTAGCCTGACATCAAGGAAAAAGCAGTTTATTGAGTGGAGATTATGTTCGGCCAACACAGGGTTAGACTACAACCTCAGGGGTTGCGGGTTTGATTCGGGGCTGAGGCAGATCCCAGATCACTTTTCTCACCAATAATGTCTCTTTAAACACTGACGTCAGTGATCAGTTCATGTTCTACTGCGACTCCTTAATGAGCTATGAAAACCAGTAATAACCTAGGAGCGCGTAAACATCAAATAAAAGACACCAGTCATATGTGCAACCAAAGATGATATTTCCGCAACAAACAAACTGATAATAAACTAACTGTAATACACAATGTCGTCCAGACGAATCTCAACAGAAAAGTTGATTGCTATGTGTAAAAAGATGTCTAAATGACCTGAAATACAAAGAAATTTTTGTAATTTCAACGAAGCCTGTTGTATCTACCTAGCCTAAGCTAGCTATCTGTGCAAAGACTAACGTTACATAGATCTCAAAATTTCACACCGTCTGAGCAATTCTGATCGTCACCTGGCTGTGACACTTGTATCAACATGTAGAGCAAACAATCAATGAGATGCATGCAAAATATGGGATTGTATTTCTTAATTTTGTGTCAGATTTTATCAGATTTGACCATTTTTTACCCACATCAGTACAAAACTGTGTATTTATACCGTTTTGCACCAAGGCTAGTTCCTACCTAGCTCATTTTTCATCAGTGTTATCACAGGATAACATAACACCTAACAGATCTATCAAACAACATCGTGCTAATGGTAAAAACACAAATTGAAAGAAATGGACATTTAATGAAGGTTGTCCAGACAAACAAGGTGCGGCTCAAAATAGGTACACTAATGTAACACAAGAGTATTCTTAACAGGCAGTTGTACTTGTTCTGTTGAAAGGTTAAAACTGCAAACATTTTATAAGCATGTTGCCCTTATTGTTCAAAATGCAAACAAAAATAAAATTAATATTTTTGCTCACAAGTAAGCAACCCATTTTACTCAGTGTCTGCGTGAACTGGTGGCATAACATAAACATAGGAACACTGATTGAACAACTCCACAGAAAACACAAGACTGAGTGTCATTTTTTTCTTGAACACTTGAAGGATACCAGATATTGATTCAAGAACTGATCAAAGAATATTATGGCTGCGCTTCGCAGAAAATATACATTTACTAAGTGCCAATTCTGCATTAATGTGCTACATATTATACAAGGCAAGAACAGCTTAACATTTTTCTGCATATTGTATTTTATCATATTGCACACAGACTGGCCCCGCTATCGAATGTTATGTTGGAACTTGGCTAGAAAGGTAAAACACCCAGCCACATTCTGCACTCATCACAGGTAAATTTCAGTGTAAGATTCTGGCACCTCATTATCCATGGTTTGTTACATTCCCAGCATCAGAAAGCCACTAAATATGTTAGGCTGTGGCCAGCTTAACAGTACAGGGCAATTGATTTCTGCCAGAATAAAATAATATTCCAAGTTTTATGCCAGTGGCAGAATATACAAATTTTATTACTGAGCGAGTCAAGTAAGAGCATACTGCCTTTGGGCAGCCAATCTTGACACTTCTCATATACATTGTTTACACTGAAGACTTTCAATCACTTAAAAATCAGTTTGGACTTCAATCAATTCGTGTCGAAAAGCTAACGATGTAGCTTAAATCGATTCATATTTGAGCGCACTCAACGCAGTGGTTGTATCGTAACTTCCGATTCCTTCTTTGTGAGATCATTGAAAACTCAAGACATAGAAAATGGTCAAAATAGATTCGTTAGGTTTTGGTTCTGCTGGTACCATTGATGTTATTAAC
Source organism: Phoronis australis (assembly GCA_002633005.1). Lineage (NCBI taxonomy): Eukaryota > Metazoa > Phoronida > Phoronidae > Phoronis > Phoronis australis. The sequence goes on along the minus strand of NMRA01000003.1, from coordinate 1,618,705 downwards.
TCTTTGAACCATGGTAGCTAATTGGCTTATAAGCTGTGATGGCAAACAATAGAGCACTGAACGCTTAACAATGGACTAGATTGATATCTGGACTAACTTCATTTTAGAAATTGTTGTCATCTGGTGTTGGAACAAACAAGTTTTTTGTAATGATGACATATACATGCTCATGGGCACATCTAGGTACATACTTTTGTTTAACATTGTTACAACATAATCACACTCGATTGCCTACCTCATCGTCATCAAGGGATTCTTCGAAGCACAAAAACAGGTAAAACACTATGAAAACAATCTAATTACCTGACATTTATAAAAGGAAGCTCTTGGCAGGAAGGTGACAAGTACACAGAATTATTTCAGCAGACAGTATAGTATCTAAACCAATTCGGTTCCTGTAGCGTGGGCAGGGAGATGACGTGACTTACGCTGATCGGGATAAACCAATTGAAGGTAAAGACAGGAGCTAATTTCATAAGCACTTTACTCTAGTTGCATGAAAGGAGAAGCGTCACAGTGAATATTTTCCAACAGTTCACTTATCTTAAATCACAAAGATCAATGACTTTGCTGCAGGAAGTTGAGTGCAGGTAAAAAATCACTTCCTTAATTACTCTAACATAACCATTACTCATATTGGTTGACAGGTACTTTCTACAAACACAATCACTACAAAAACCTTCTGTTTGGTTTCAACTCCAGATTACAGTGAATTCCAAATTGAGGATAAAGCCAGATATCAACTGAGCCCATAATTAAACGTTCTTGCAATCATTAGCTCAGCATAATGACTCACAAGTCACGATTCAAATAGTTGCTAAAACCAGTACCGGAAAGTCAAACCCTAGTACATCTATTTTGTTAGATTTCTATCCTATTTCTTCAGGGCCAGGGGTACAAGCTTTGTACTCGAATTCAAACTCAACATTATGTTTGACACTTTCCATTCTATTTTTGTGCAAACTCAAGATACGTGTCAATTATTCTGTCGTAGTTTGTACCTGATGTTCCCTAGATGGAATCTTAAAACTAAAGCTAAATTCCACCATTCCGTAAGGATCTAATCTTAGTTTGACCTCTGCACTCAAAACTCAGTTGAAGATTGACCAATGGGACTGCATGGTATGCTACGACAAAACTTACAAATCTGTACACGAATCATATCACGTGATTGTTTTAAGTTTCGAGTCTGAGTCTGAGTCAGCTCTAAGTTCCGAGGAGATTACATGAGGTGCTACATCTAATTTCCCAACCAACAACATTGAATGCTTCTGACCAACTGGGATTTGAATAGCCAATAAGCACAGTTCCTGGGCTTTTATGGCTGGCTTCTTTTGTTTGGGGATTTGGGACAGGTGATGAATATCAGTGATAGCAATGCTAACAGCTTAACAAAAATTGTAAAGGCAGTGCTGGCTATTTTTGACACCAGGATCTATAAAAACTGTATCACCTTGAGCCTTTTCAGTCTTTGAATAAAATCAATCCATCAACTACAACAGAACAAAAATAGGAACTCATGCAGTGCAGCTGGTGTTCCATTGTGGAGTGGTGGCAGTCTTCTCTCCTTCACGCTTGCTAGGCCATATTCACAGGCTGACAGGGCTTGTGTATCTACCCCCACAAAAGAACACTTATCTTAAAGTGAAAGATCTTACCCCCTCTCAGAGAATCCAGTGAGTTTCGAACAGGGATCGCACCTAAAGAGAACTGTGAGACAGCTTTAAACATTTCCAGTGAGTAAATAATAACAATTGAACTATTACTTAAATTTTCTTTGGAAAGCATTTTGCAATTTTGATGATGAAGACAACAACTTTATGGACACAGGACCAGAATCTTTCAACCTAACGAAGTAAAAAAATAGAAAATTAATGTAAAATAAACACATAGCTGCCATTGTTCCAAAAAACAAACCACAAATCTATGAGAAACGAGCTAAGCATGAAATCTTTGGGATTCACTGGCACATTAAGTCAACACAACTTGAGAAACAATCAACAAAAGATATATTTTACTTGATGTGCCTGGTGAAGTTACAACCACTGTGTAGTTTGTGACTTTTTTACAGCTGTTATGGGTTTCTTCAGATACAGTCCCTGTTTTTTTTTTCAAATTATATTTTCTTAGCTCTTAACTTACATATACCCTCGATTATCATATAAATGCATCTTGACATTTAGCTGCCTAAGAAATGAAAACGGAATTAGACCTTTTTCTCCCATAAATTCAATCTCGTGATATTGCGAAAATTTCCTTACCATGACCAGACTCTATTTCTCTCACCAACTCAAGTCATAGGTAGTGAGTATTGCACCATTTATGAATTTGAAATTTTTGGGTTGGCCAACCCAAGTCAATGTGTAAATATGCCACTTCTGAATCCACAGTTTTAGGTTTGGTCAACCACCACACGAATCTGAAGCATTTTCTTGAGTTTCCCACAGTTTGGTAATAGAAGATCAATGATGGTGATAAATACTATAAGACCAATTTTATGAGAGAAAAAGGATTAATTCAATTTTTGCAGGCTGATCATGGCGAAATCCAGCTTCCATTATTGTTTCTCTGACTCAATGGACAACTGCACGTTCTACAGAGGAACTGGAATAAAGCATTTTTGTACTCTATTTTATTCTATTACGTTGTCTAGAGACTGGAAGCAGCCTTGCAGCAGTTTGTCAATCAGTCATTAACATCCTAGTTAGGCAGGCTTGTTCACGGTGCTAATGACCGTCAATTTCATCTCATTATTCATTAGTGATTACACAAATATGCTTTGCTAATTGAGAAAATAGGTTTCAGATAAATGGAAAAAGAACAACGCAAAGCATTGAAATGAGTCCATGAGTGCGACTGCACCGCAAATAGCATGCATCTAGGGATGTCGAACAGTATCAGGTAATTGACAACAAAACATTGCTTGCCCGTCAATTACTCATTTACTGTCAAAACAGCTTGCCAGGTTTTGATGGAACTTGACATAATTTGAATATGAGTAGGCTCGAAAATAAACCCTGTTGTCTTGTTTCAACAAAATATACCAAGCTGTTAACACAATAATTGACTGCGGTGGACATGGAAAATGTTATTGAAAACTAAAATTGACAACAAGAAATGCTACACTACTTGACTCCATCCCAAAAGCAACTGGTAGTGGTGCACTCCTCAACAACGTACCTCAGCATAAAGCTTCTGCAAAATTCATCATTTTGCCAAGAAACTGACAGACAAGGAATTTCTTGTCATAAACTAAAGTGGCCAACAGGGGGCACTATGGTGGTCAAATCCATCTGAAAATAATAACTGGTGCTGGTGTCCTTCCACAAAATACGTCTGCATCAGGTTTCTGCACATTTGTCGAGTAGTTCACCAAAAATTGACAGACAGGAAATTTCCTGTCAAAAACAAAAACAGCCACCGTAGTTGAAGGACTGATGCCTGCCCGGTAAACCCAGCCATGTAACTCTGTGTGTCAAATTGCATAACAATTTGTCAAGCAGTTTGGGAAAATTCAACAGACATTAGAAAAGGTAACCACAGATGACACCCATGGAGGGGTTGCTGGCTAAATGAAATTTTTTGTGGCGATATAAAAAGGAGGGGCAACAACGGTTAACAGGGGGCCAAGCAAGTAAACTAATTAATATTCACAAGCTAAATTATGGAATACTGCCATTGAATACCTAAAAATTTAGTAGAGATTTAAATCTAAATCGGTACCTTTTTTATCCATGTGGTCGAAAACCATTGCGTGGTGTGTGTGTGTGTGTGTGTGTGTGTGCGTGCGTGTGTGTGTGTGTGTGTGTGTGTGCGTTTCTTATGATTCAAGATGTACAACTTCAATTTATTGGAATTAAATGTATTAAAAATGAATAGTACTCAGCTTATTTGACCACAAACTCGGTCAAGGCATGAATAGCTCACTATCTTAGTTGATATTTTTCTCCGAGCTTGAATTTCCTTGCTCCCTCACCAACCGTTGCTCCCTTAGCTTGAAATTATGAGTCACTAAATTCCTCATGCTTGAATAATCCTTACTGGCAAGATTAATCAAGCTAGATAGTATACAGCCTTATTCAAGCTGACTTGCCCCCAACAAGCTTGTTCAAAGTTTTTGACAACCCTGATTAACCTTACTCGTTTTAAGCTGAGTAAACTCTGGTTAGCAAGGGAGGAAGGAGATCCAAGCTTGGAAAACATGAAATAAGGTCGCACTTTATTAAACTTAAGCAAGCTTGCATGGTCAAATTTAACTAAGTAGTGATGAGTAAGGTTAAAATCCGGGCTTGTTAGAAATCTTGAACAAGCTTGGTGTGTCCAAGTCACTTAGTTTTCCAGTATTAAAATTCAAGATCGAAAAACCGGTACCTCACGGTAACCATTGATGGGCAAGCTCTCATTTCCAGCTGATATAACAGTATTTTGTTACCTAGCAAAACTTGTTTCCTTTCCCTAGTGATCAAAATAAAACAGCCATGACCTGTTAGGGAGGTGACAACATACTGCTAGTGTCTCCATGATAACCAAGTAGAGGCTTGGTACACAGAACTGCACTACAACAAGGGCACTGGGCACATTGCTGGCAACATTATGACAGCCTAGTAGTGTGCAGCCTTGAATCAACATTCCTTTAAACACATTATTTAGCTCCTAAATATCCCAATTAATTGGCACGACTTCAATTGATTTCAATTAGGGCCAAATCGTTGTAAGTATTTTGATTTTGGACACTTTAATCAGTGCTCGGCATTGATTTCTCTTTAGTGTGGCATGGGTCGATTCCCAAGTCTGGAATATGAAAATCCAAAAGTCTGCACTTTACAAAGACAAAATGTCAGGATTCCAACTACAAAGGCAATATGCACACACTAAGCTCACTGGGTAATTGAGTTTGTGTATTTTGTTGGCCCTTCATAACACAGTGGCTAAGGGATATTATAATATTCTCTCAGCAGAAACCATCCTGAGCACAGCCTTACACAAGAGCTTATGTGGCTTTCTGATGCTAGTCAAGTAGGGTAATGAACCATAGATGTGTGCAAATCTTGCATAGAAATGTAACAGTAGTGCGTGCGGCAAGGTCCAATAAAATTTATTTTTCTTTAAAAATTCATTTTAAAAAATAAAAATGGTAACCATGATAGTGTGACTTTTAAGGGATGAAGTAAGATTTTTCAGTAATCAAGGCTTCATACTTTTTTACGAGTTGAAAATGGTTCAACAGTTACTTGATGAGATGCAGAAAGATTTCAGGAAGATACCAAAATATGAACTGAGTTACTTAATAGTTTTGTGGATGGCAGAAAGGGACAATTGTTTAACTAAGCTTTGCTCAAATCATAGTAACATTACTCTGCATCCAACTCTTTGAAAATCTCAGGTGTTTGATGTATTATGAAAATGAATCAATAATAATATTAATAATAAGACACGGGCTACTTTTTGACTTAAGTAAAACTACACGGAACATTTGATGAGTGAAACAAACCTGTCCCAGACGGTAATATCCCCCACCATAAGTTCTGTAATAGTTCCGCACTGAGTGGAGTATTTCCCAAATGAGAAAATCAAGAACAGCACAAAACTGAGGAAAATTTGCTCGAATTCCTGCTACGGCACATTGTAAGCATACTTGTTGGACAAAAGCTCTTGAGAATTCGGGAAAATGTGGTCGAATCACAAAGTAATGATATGAGCTACAACACTTTGAAATCTGAGTGTTTGGTGGAAATCTCCTCAGAAATGTTGAAAAAGTTGCACATGGAAGAGCATGTCACAATGGGTCAAAATTCAGGAAACTCCAATTAAAAATAATAAAATGATGTGTGCATACAGTACATCCTAAGCATACTTTTTTGAAAGTTTGGTAAAAATCCGCCGAAAATGTAGAAGTTACGTTTAGGGGAGTATTATTCTCTGATTGCAAGCACACATAGACAGATGCAAGGACAGACACCCAAGCGGACAATGGTCACATATCATAACAATATCCCATCAACTTTGGTGGGAATAATGAAGACCTATACTTTTACTGCCCATTACAGGCACTACCTACTTGAGGGACTGTTTTCTAAGGAATCAGATACCATCTGTTATTGATTGCCACAAGAAAACTGTTCCCTGATGTTTCACATTCAGCTAATTTTAGACTTTAATTACACAAAGTTGGAGAATAGACTACACATAAACAATTTGTCATCACAAATGAAGTTTCATTAAGCTGCCAGACATGGTCAGGACTTTTACAACTGGGAAAAAATATCGTCTATGCAGTTTTAGCAAACCAACAGTACCTCATAGGGGGGAGGGTACATGGCTATATTATTGGTGACGGGCATTAGAACTGGGATACGGTGAGCGTCAGCTGCTTTGATATTGTTGTGTAGATTACTTTGAATTAAGATCAGTTTTGACGACAGCAGCATCACAGAGGACCTTAAGTGTCTTCACTGTTTTGTTATACATAACTTGCTCAAATTTGTTATAAATTTGTCTTAGTTTATATGAAGTAATCATCTAATTTTAAAAAAGGGCAATCAATTCACTGAGCATTTTTTCAGAAATCTTAATGGAATCTCCTGGAAAATTACCTCGGGTTTGCATAAAGTTGCCTCATTCATCTGAATATGAATCTGTTGAGAGTTACTAGGTCAGTCTCTCAACTGGTGACAATCACAAGCTTACTAGCAAGAATTATCCATTGCCTCATTTCCACAGTGTTTGACTACCTGTCCATGTATTTCTTTGTCAATGATTAATGAATGAGTTGTTAAAGACCTACATAATGTTTTTGACTCGTTTATCCCAAGCAATTAGAGCAGAAATGGTCATGACTCTAAGGTGCTCTTTAATTTGAGTTACTATGGCAATGTCCATCTCATATCCAGGGTATACCTAGGAAACTCATTGGATGTATCCTCAAGTCTACAGCTTGGCACAGTAGACTACAGAAGATAAAAGACCATACCTTAGAGTCTTTTTCACAATCAAAGGATTCTAAGAGGTTGCCCACTAACTTTCTCAAGCTCTCTGATGTGGGAACATTCCGTATACAATTAGCATGGAACATTTAACATGGAGTATTTTAACCAACATGTAGTATGAACACAGGCTCATTCACTATTTTATCAATTCTACCTAAGACACATGCTGATATTGTAAAGATACCATANCATGATAGTGTGACTTTTAAGGGATGAAGTAAGATTTTTCAGTAATCAAGGCTTCATACTTTTTTACGAGTTGAAAATGGTTCAACAGTTACTTGATGAGATGCAGAAAGATTTCAGGAAGATACCAAAATATGAACTGAGTTACTTAATAGTTTTGTGGATGGCAGAAAGGGACAATTGTTTAACTAAGCTTTGCTCAAATCATAGTAATATTACTCTGCATCCAACTCTTTGAAAATCTCAGGTGTTTGATGTATTATGAAAATGAATCAATAATAATATTAATAATAAGACATGGGCTACTTTTTGACATAAGTAAAACTACACGGAACATTTGATGAGTGAAACAAACCTGTCCCAGACGGTAATATCCCCCACCATAAGTTCTGTAATAGTTCCGCACTGAGTGGAGTATTTCCCAAATGAGAAAATCAAGAACAGCACAAAACTGAGGAAAATTCACTCGAATTCCTGCTACGGCACATTGTAAGCGTACTTGTTGGACAAAAGCTCTTGAGAATTCGGGAAAATGTGGTCGAATCACAAAGTAATGATATGAGCTGCAACACTTTGAAATCTGAGTGTTTGGTGGAAATCCCCTCAGAAATGTTGAAAAAGTTGCACATGGAAGAGCATGTCACAATGGGTCAAAATTTAGGAAGCTCCAATTAAAAATAATAAAATGATTTATGCATACAGTACCTCCTAAGCATGCTTTTTTGAAAGTTTGGTAAAAATCTGCCGAGAAATGTAGAAGTTGCGTATAGGGGAGTATTATTCTCTGAATGCAAGCACATATAGACAGATGCAAGGACAGACACCCAAGCGGACAATGGTCACCTATCATAACAATATCCCATCAACTTTGGTGGGAATAATGAAGACCTATTTTTAAACTTTTACTGCCCAATTATACAGGCACTACCTACTTGAGGGACTGTTTTCTAAGGAATCAGATACCATCTGTTATTGATTGGCACAAGAAAACTGTTGCCTGATGTTTCACATTCAGCTAATTTTAGATTTTAATTACACTGAGTTGGAGAATAGACTACACATAAACATTTTGTCATCACAAATGAAGTTTCATTAAGCTGCCAGACATGGTCAGGACTTTTACAACTGGAAAAAATGATCGTCTACAGTCTACGCAGCTTTAGCAAACCAACAGACAGTACCTCAAAGGGGGGAGGGTACTTGGCTATATTATTGGTGACGGGCATTAGAACTGGGATATGGTGAGCGTCAGCTGCTTTGATATTGTTGTGTAGATTACTTTGAATTAAGATCAGTTTTGACGACAGCAGCATCACAGAGGACCTTAAGTGTCTTCACTGTTTTGTTATATATAACTTGCTCAAATTTGTTATAAATTTGTCTTAGTTTATATGAAGTAATCATCTAATTTTAAAAAAGGGCAATCAATTTACTGAGCATTTTTTCAGAAATCTTAATGGAATCTCCCAGAAAATTACCTCGGGTTTGCATAAAGTTGCCTCATTCGTCTGAATATGAATCCGTTGAGAGATACTAGGTCAGTCTCTCAACTGGTGACAATCACAAGATTACTAGCAAGAATTATTCACTGCCTCCTTTCCACAGTGTTTGACTACCTGTCCATGTATTTCTTTGTCAATGATTAATGAATGAGTTGTTAAAGACCTACATAATGTTTTTGCCTATCCCAAACAATTAGAGCAGAAACAGTCATGACTCTAAGGTGCTCTCTAATTTGAGTTACTATGGCAATGTCCATCTCATATCCAGGGTATACCTAGGAAATTCATTGGATGTATCCTCAAGTCTACAGCTTGACACAGTAGACTACAAGAAGATAAAAGACCATACCTTAGTCTTTTTCACAATCAAAGGATTCTAAGAGGTTGCCCACTAACTTTCTTAAGCTCTCTGATGTGGGAATATTCTGTATACAATTAGCATGGAACATTTAACATGGAGTATTTTTACCAACATGTAGTATGAACACAAGATCACTTACTATTTTATCAATTCTACCTTAGACACATGCTGATATTGTAAAAATACCATAGTACCATGGTAAGGAGCTGGACTGACCTATAAAATATATGCCTGAGGGCGGGAGCGATGGAGCGGGAGGGGGAGAACCTAGGAGAGGGGTGGGAATGGAGGGAGGAAGGAGGGGGATGCCTGAGGGAGGAAGGGATGGAGGCAAGAGAGATGGCAGGAGAGTGGGAGGGAGGGAGNAGGGAGGGAAGGGAGGGTGCGGGATGGGTGATGGAGGGTGGGGAAGATGAGGAACAGGTGAGGGTGGGAGGAAGGGAGGAAGAGAGAAACAGCAATTTTCATGTATTTTATCATTATTCACATCTTATAATACTAACACAACATTGCTCTAAGGACTGAAGGCTGTTTACAAAGAACAATCAGCCCTGGAGTCAGTCTGTGTAGTAAACTCCATTTAATCCTGCGCAATTACTCTAAAATGACCACAAACTAAACTAAAGTAATTGCAAAATCCAGTCATTCATATAAATTGATAAGTACGTACAGTTTTATTCCAAATTATTATGAGTCCATCAATGTAAAAGAACATTAAACAAAATGCTTTTAAAGATTAACATTGGCAGAATCGTGTTATTCTAATCAACTGTTATTCACAATGCTCTGACAGGAGAAAACAATTTAGTAAACAGGGAAATAACATGAATATGTACTATTTCCTACATTACAGAATCTTTTTAAAAATATGCAGCACATTCTTAACATAGAAAAGCCAATGTTAACATTTGCAAATGCAAATTCCCATGAAAGAATTTCAATAAGTAAGAATTGCTATTTCTCGATTTCGCCACGAGAAGGTAGCTGATGGAAATGTTTTTCATTCTTGTATGGATTCAATCCGATCAGATATTTTCCAGCATTTTTAAACTCCTTGCAGCCATCATGCCCTCTAATTCCCACTGCGGTGAGGTCGGTTATTCAAAGATTCACATAAACTCTGTCCTAAATCTCGAAACGTTTTTGAACAAAAAAGGCATTTCGTCCATCATCAACTCTGCCGGTCTTTCATAGCAGAATTAGAAATCCAGGGCCAGGCAAGAGGTATTTGTGCTCCCACATCACCAAATACTGGTTGTATGCAGAATGCTTCCTATTGTTCATTGGTTGTATTGTGTAGTAATGAAGCATAGTTTTGATAACCCTACCACTTAATTACTGATAACATGCAAACTGTTTGAAATAAGTGATAAACACTCACCCTACAACTGATCCTTTACGCTTCTTGGCCATAACACCAGGGAAAACAATGTCCGACTTTTTAGTATTTAACCGTGATGCCTTCCACTTGTCAAACAAGCTCTGCCACAGAGACGTCATTTTGATTTTTTCAGTCTTGGAAATGCCAGCTAAGCGCGACCAGGTATGATCAGCTTGCAGAGTTCTGATTAAACTGCATAGGCAATTGGCACATTACAACGGCTGAAGGTACACAAGCTGGATAGAGTCACGGAGCGGTTAATGACTCATTGGATACTGCAGTGCTGAAGAAGCCGCAAGCTCAGTCAAACAAAATCATACAATACAATAATCTAATCGCCAGGGCATCTAATCAACCGATATAGATTACTGCGCCTAAACAACTCCTTTGGTGACCAGGATAGCTCACGAAGCAATAAATGAATGCCTAGCTCATTGACCACGACAGAGTACCTTGATGAATCTTGCTGCTAAGTTACGAAATTAATAATTACTTCCCTGAAGAAAAAACACAACACCAGAGATCTGTAATTCTCCAGTCTTTGAATCGTTAATACAATCCAGTAATAACTCATAAACGCCCTTTGCTACACTAGCCGTCTGAGTAGCAAAGTCAATCCAATCACAAATAACACTTGTAGAAAATCCATAGAATTATCAACAAAGATGATGAGAGTGATACACATGTGCGGCTGTTCCTTGATCAAGCTTTCATTACTCTGGTTGACTTAACAGCCAACTACAGTGTTACATGTGACAAATGAAGTGGCAAAATCATGTAATTAAATTCCATGGAGGCTGCGTGTCCGTCTGAGCCACGCTCCCCCCTGGACAACACAGAGAACCATAACAGTTGCAGCCGCTCGCTGAAGAAAATCAATGTAGAATTAATGGGAGATCCACTTGTATAGCATTCACAGCTTATCGTGACCACAGCGTGAGCATACACCACAGTGTTGATACAAGCCACCTAATTGATACACTGTGCTCAGAGAAGGCCCCTACCCGTGTCCCTGGTACTCTGACCTGGTCTAATCTATAGATAAAGAGAGCAACATGTGACATTTCTTTGGTAATGAATTAATAGAGGGTGCTGAAAACATACTTCCATCTTCTTGCACACACACAGTGAATGTAACGAAAGAAGAACAGCTCAGCGCTTTTCTTAAATTTCACAATTAAACAAACCGCTATCAAAATAAAATTTCGCAAAATTTATTAATTTCAAACACTCGTGTATACCTCGTTTTGAAATGCAATTGCAAGAACATGAATTTTTAATTTTTAAATCACTAGTTTGTTAAAATTGCAGAAGTATTTTCGATCAAGCGTGACATTGGAATTGCAGATGAGCTTGTACTAGACAGTGGTATCAAGGTAGACAAGAAGTACAAGAGAGAGACATGGTTAATAAATCATGTATGACTTGAAAAACAGGTGACAGTAGACTTTACCAGTCACTGTGTAGTTATATGCTGTGCAGAACTGAACACATATCAGTGTCAATAGATGGCAGTCACACACAAACATAAATCAACGAATAGGATTAAATTCCCCAGACACAAGACTCTGTCAAAGGAAGCTGATCACGTGCTTAACTGGTATACATTGCGATACTTTGTGAAGAGATTTACAGTTTTGCGAGGTTGTCGCGTCTAGGAATTCACACCTTGTCTTGTGAAAAAGCTATCATTCAGCGTAATTTACTTCTGGGCAGAAGTAGCTATTTTCGAATTTTGTCGTTCCCATACGATAATTGGTCAAGATAATCCTATGTATTTTTTAAAAAAATTTACTAGGAAAATTTATTTTTTTTATTTGTGCACAAATTTGCAGCCAATTCAATGCATCTGTATTAATATTGGGAAAAATCATTCATGGTTGGTCAATTAAATTAAAATTCTGATTACTATTTATCATATCACTGGTGCTGGTGCATGCGTTATACTCTGCCCAGACTGTGTAGTGTCAGTGTCTGCCAATAGGGGTGTTGAACCTTTCCATTGTATGGGCACATGACCATTTGTGGAATTGATCCAGTGCAATTTTTCTGAAATATTTATTGAATTTCAAAATACATGGGAATGTCATTAACACGCACCCACAAATAAGACGTTATGTGGGCACATAAAATAGTAAATTTAAACTTTTAATTGCCAAATCTATACTTAATCTCCTAGACTACTACGGTACTTGAAAGCTCATCAATTTTCCATTGCCGATAGAAAATATTGAAGTTTTTTAAGGAATTTTGGACTGCTTATTAATTATTCGACTCTGATCGGAAAATGACTACCATGTTATAAATTAGTAGTTGTTTCCTTTGAGACAAACAATTTGGCAGGACAAGACGTGCAGAGCAATTTTTTGCTACAATGTTCCGAATATAGAAGAGGCTCATGGAGTGTGTGGTTTGATCCACCATACTACACAGGGATGACCTACATCAAAAATAATAAAAGATGACGATAGAGTCATTTTTGTTTTGTGGGTTTTGTACAATTCAACACCCAATATTGGGGATAAATAGATTATAGCATGTCCTCTACAGCAATAACCTGTATTTAAACCACTCATGGGATTTGTATGAATGATCACCTGAGATGTGATGATACTTCTTTAAAACCACTTGGGCCTAGACATGGGAAATAACAGACTTGCCACATAATAATTTACATGAATGAATGAATTTTTTTATTAATAATGAAACTTTGCCACGTGATATGCTAACTACGTGACAGGAAGCATGGACAAAAAACACCCAAGGGGAGAATAGGTGTATTGGTCGGAGAAATGGTGGCCCGTTCGGGTGGAGAGTTGGAAAAGTGGTGGCACTTGGGGTAGAAAATTGGGTGGAGAATTGGTAGCAATTGGGGTGGAGAATGTGTGTAATGGTTAGAACGTAGGAAGCGCTCGCAGTGGAGAAATGGTATATTTGATTAAATGTGTTCATTGCTGTCTCCTGTGGTGATGGTAAAAAACGGACAAACCTACTGCTGTTGGTGACCACTTAGTTTCATCTGACCACACCATCAATATGGACAATACNCCCCCCCCCCCACTTAACCGTGACCAGGGATAGCAACTTCCTCCTATTCACAACACGGTGTTACTTTCGGTTCAACAACGGCGGGAAGATCAGTCATGTGATCAAGGACCTGAGCTGCAAGCTCGCAATGCCATACTCAACTAACTTAATGCTTCCTAGGAAGTGATTTTTCTTCTTTTTTTTACCAATAAGTATATTGCTCAGAAAATTGGTAGCACTCTGGTTCGGAGAGCTGAAGACGGCAATGGGAGCAACTAAAATTTGTCGTGATTTGTGAAACTTTGAAAAATTGCAGTCGTAATTCATCAAATCAATAATTTCACGTGTGACCAGTGATTGGACCCTTTCATTTATTTTGAGTGTTGGCGGAGTTAACTATTTTCTAAAAATCTAAATGTTTAATCTGTGGATCATCTCAATTAGTTTCATCTTAATTGATCATTCACTAGACGCGCAGTCAGTGAATATACCATCGTTTACAAGTACACAAGAGACTTTATGGATAATCAGTCCATGCATTAAGTCAAATATCTACAAACCATTGAACTAACTATACATTTTCAGACAGAGGAAAGCATACAGATTTTGTCATTAATTGGGTGAGGTGACATTATAAAAAGAACGTACATTTCTACCAAACCAAGGGTAATAACACGACCAATCTTTGATATAAAGAAGCTCAAGTTAAAGTTTTAAAAACATTATTTTTCTTAATGAACTGGTCGTTTTTATTTTGAACAACTTTTGTTTTTTTTCACAAAAGTCCTAAAGTCAAGATTTTTAGAGCCCTTCATGCCAAAGTGGAATACATAAATAGGGCATTGTTCAGTTTTAGGGCAAAAACAATACTTTTAAGATTATTGTTGGATTGGATAAATCTATAATAGTAATTAGGTTTGACCAGAGCAATAAAACAAAATATCTGATATTTTTGTTATTTTACAGCAGTTACCTATTTTCACAGTTGTTTGCCAGACATCCATTGAAATCAAGGGCAGTGACTTAACGCTATGCCATTTACTGAGAGTGATCTCAGAAAATCACTTTTCATGCCAATAATGTCCATTTGAAAACAACTCCTATCAGTGGTTTAGAGAACAAAGCATAAAGTATGTTTCAATTGAATCCAATCAGCCAATTACGTACCATTCCCTGTTTTAACACTAACTTCCAACATCATGATCTGATCAGTATCACCTTGGATTAAACTTGGTATGTTGACACACAATGCTGTAGTAGTCAGGGGGGGTATCACCTTGGATTAAACTTGGTATGTTGGCACACAATACTGTGGTAGTAGGGGAGGGGGGTCAGAGCTTACAGTCCCACAAAGGAATCAGCAGGTGAAAGTTAAGGCAAAGAGTCTGAAAGTCAACCGTTTCTCTCTGTTCGACGTTTTTTGGTGATAGTATTCCATACAAAACACATCTTCATGACCTTTTGTTGAAACCCGTTTGGAATTAGTAATTTTAAATATCAGTTAGCATCAGGCGCGCTGTTTACAACGTAATTGCTGGATTACGCGAGATTATCAGATGAACGCAGACAATGAGAGAGCTGGACTACGTAAACATAATGGTTTGCCAACTTCCTCCTCTTGCTATTGCTGTCAAACTGATAACAACACACATAGTTGTATCCCGACTAGCCAATCGGTGAATTGAGATACTCCGACAGCACGGGTGCGCCGTAACGCATTTCTGAGATTTGATGTTCTGAAGTTAGCTAAATTTGGACATTTTCCTTGGATTTACTGTTTACCAAGTGTTACACCCAGATCTATTTTCTTTGTCATGAACATGTGGAAAGTATTGTTGCTATTTCTACAACTCTTTGGGCATTGACCCCAAAAACTATTGCACCAATCTTGTCTGCTTGAAAATTTTGTTTTTAAAGGCAATGACAAGTTGCTTGATGACCATATAATTTGCGACTGTTTCACCTTCGGAGAGCACAAAAGTGTCTTTCCTATAATACATGAGTCCATGGTCGAGCTAGATGTAAGAGGCCTGTGCACACTTGGCATGGCACAGAAGTAGGTGATGCCCATTTTTACACTGCGCTGTAAATTGAACTTGCTTGAAAAGGCAGACTTTTCTTACAGTAACAGGTAAATGGTGATCATAAATTTGCACCATCCGAGTACGGGCGCAAAAACTATCAGAATTATTCATGAATGTAGCTTTATCCTTCGGATCTCGACTTCACTGGTCAAACAAATGCTGGAAGAGATTGACTTTAGAAAAAATTGTGATTGCAATGATATTGAAGTAATTTAAAGACTTGTATTTATTCTTTGTATCCAGGGCTTACTAACAGCTTAAATCGTACGGTCCTGGGGTGGACGGACATCAGGAGAATGTGGCCTACCTGGCGAAGTACCAGATTTTTACTGAAGCATCATCTTATTACATCATGGTCCCCAAAATTGAGCAGGAGGAGGCTCTGTTCATCTACTTTACCAAATTAAATGTTAAGATGGTGGACAAAACTCAGTGGACTAAGATTCTGGTATGCATGTGTACACTTGACAAAGAAGATGTACAATCAGTTTCTTTTTCGGATATCTATACATTTCATTTTTATGTGACTCTTTTAAACAGCACAAAAACGATACTAGAAAATGGGACTGAAATGATAAGAACTCTTTGCACTGCCCACTATTCATTGTCTCTGGTGTGTATCAGCCCCAAGAAAAATGTTATCACTTAACAGCATCATATGACACATTAACTAAATAACATGCATGTCAATACCATGTTTCAGGAAATTGATGTCTCACTTCCAAGGCTGCAAAGCCTCATAAGAAATCTAGAAATCTGGGCCTCCTGCATATCTGGGCTTGTGAAATCACCAGTCTGACTGATTATACATAATTGTATGTAAACAAGCCACCACTAAGACACCTGATCAGCCTGACACCTGATGCCTGGTGAAACAAAGCCTGGTCTCAGTACTCAGCCATGGGTCCACATCACTTCAGTGACCAATATTTACTAGCTAACAGAACTAATGTGCCAATATACGTAATTGAAAAGCAAGGCTAATTATAATTTAGTTGTATAATGTCAATTTTAGTCTCAGGCAAATAATACTTGTTAATTTTTATTTATATTGCCGTAGAATAAATGTGCATTTTTAGTTCATCAATGCCATTCACATAATGTACTTACCCTAGAACAAGTTTGACTTCTGGAATTAGTTGTCGCTAGGTTTGAGTGCTGTCAGAACGCTATTTAAATTAGTGCAGCTTAACCCACTTGTGACAATTAACTCCACATTATCAAGGTGGGGTAACTTTTAACTTTTATTCACTACTTGTCATCGCTGTGTAGCCGCAAAAGTGGGGTAGGGCAGAAGAAATTACCAGCTGTGGTTACATACAGATAGGTTTTCTTTTTTTGCATGTCGTACTCGCATTAGGTGTTCTTTGTCATGCACAGAGCGATAACTTCTGCCTTTCCCTATTTATCGGATGTGTATGTGTGTGGACGCTCCACTTAAAAGTGGGGTAAGTTTCACTCGTGCAAGTTGTTCTGCGGTAAGCTCTGTGTGGACGAGACTTTATTATATTATATTATATTATATTATATTATATTTTGCTGAAATCTCTTGTAGGCTCTACCAATATATTCATCTAACAGGGTACAATAATTCCCTACTTATTTACACCAAATAATTACAAAAACGGACATTTTCAAAGGCAGATTACAATACACAGATACTAGAAACCTTTTTGGCAAATGTTGCTTTTGACATCTACACAATTTAAATCAATCTTCAGTCTTTGGTTATTGATTTTAAAATAAAAATCCACTTTTTCACCACATTGCGTGTTATACATGAACACTGATGACTATGGTGAACAAAAGTTGGTATGATGGCCATTCAAAGAAAACCAATTTATTTATTGATGGAATTGATCTTGTTAACTTTTTGAAACATATTTGAACAAACCAGGTGAGAGGCTTACTATAGAAAAGCTTAAATAGCATTGGCAGATCTTGGATGTTTTAGAGGATCAACCATAAATATCTTGCAAGCCATGAGTCTTTTCCCACCAAGTTAAATTCAGCAGTAGCAAAGCTTCTACATAAACTGCCGAGTTAACTTACTTGAGCGTTCCCACTAGCTTTGGTAGTTAACAGACATCAGAGTTATCACTAGGTGGCGCTATCATCACCCCATTATCGCAAGGTGCCGCAGTTCAGCATGACTGTATCAGCATGTTCAGTACAATCATTCACTGCTGGCGAAGTAAACTTCAGCAGTTTAATTCGATTGAAGACTTATTTAAGCGTGCCCATTGATCGACACCCCCTAGACACCAAAGCATTGACGTTAGTGGGAAAGGCCTTTTAAAATGGCATGCTGTAGAGGATGTTCTCTGTCATGTATGTAGATTGAGCCCCTGAGCACACTTAAAGCCCTCTAAATACACCTTCTGTAGAATACACTCTTAAGTCAAAAGTGAAAACCAATTTTCAGTGATTAAGCAACTGTAAAATATATTTTAAAGAAAATCATCAATCACATCGGGCATCGTTTTAACAGTTTACTGTTTGGTTCATTAACAGTTTTCATCCAACAGCTGTCTAGATTCAGATAAATGCCAATAATGGTCCAATTGTGGCTTTGAAAGCAAATCAAATATCACTTTGCATGTTAATCAATGTAAAATCAATTCGAACAATCATATAACATAAGATGGGGTTATCCGTCATTGAATTCTGACAAAATTCAACAAAATTCACCATGTCCTCTAAAGTTTGTTCTCCGGAACAGAATTCAAGTAGGGTCACTTTTTCTAATAGTTCATACAGTAACATACAAACTATCTTTCCCTTGACAGCTTTGTGTTCCAATTAGAGACAAAGGTAGTCGTAAGAACTATTAGAGAGATAAAAGTCAAGTGTTCCAATTATTAGAGATAAAACACCGATAATAAGCAATGAACTACTGAGGGCAACAACGACTTTAACCTTCGAGACCTGTGGTTTGGCAATGTGAATTAAAGTACCACAATTAAAAATTATGGTCATGGATAATACCGTTAGATTTACTACAAAATATAATATATGAATGCTTTATTTTCTTCTTATGTTCGCTAACTTCAAGAATCCTGCTTAAGGACTTCTGCTTTCAGCCACGCTGTCTGATCGCAGTGAATTTCCAAATGCAGTGGACTAGAAAACGTGTGTTAAAAAAAATCAGGCCAGAAAATGTGACTGTGGTTTTGCCAGCTCCCAACTCAATTTAAGAAAAGGTCTCAAGTTCTCAAGACTTTAATGAAATTCACCCAATTTTGATCTAATTCTCCCAGTTACTCGAAATGTAATGACCAGGTTATCAAGGATGTATGGCAAACAAGGGGACAGTGTGCCTCACTGGATTTTGTTGCCCCTCAAAGGTTGGCAAATACGATACTGTACATTTATTATCATTTTGAGGTAATAAAAAATGCAAAAGTCAAAGATTTTTCTGCTTATTGCATCTCAGTCAACTATCGTTAGCACGTTTCACCAATGTCACTGGCAGTGCTTCAGAAATATATTTTTTGATAACTGCTAAAAAACGTGGACGTCATTTGGCTATTAATAGGGTTGTCATTTTCACGTTTGCTGCCTTTTGTGACAAAAAAACGAGGCGTACATTGAAACAGGCCGTTATTTGTCATGATCGTATGTTAGAACAAATATGCGTAAACATGGCACCGACCAGTGCCGCAGTGCGATACTGTCGGACAAAACATGAGGTAGTTCTTTTGTAATCTTCAGGGCCTGGGTTCTAACTTGTTTACTGGAAATTGAACTCGAAAGTATGTTCGTCACTTTCTACTCTACTTTTGTGCAAACTCAAGATAAGTGTTTATTATTCTAAGCTCCACATACTGTCGTACAACTTTTTAATCCTCTTTTGCACTTGATGACCCCAGCATTGAGGCTAAGTACGAGTCTGAAATTGAAATTTAGATTTTTACTCAAAATCTTGAATTTTTACTCGAGCTTGTAACTCTAAAACAGAGATCATCAAGTACAAACTTGGACCAGAAATGCTTATGTATAAACCACAAATAACCTCGAGCACACACTGGTAGCTATTTATCTTGCAATTTGCACAAAAGTAGAACGGAAATTGCTAAAAATAATTCAAACTTCATAAGACCACGGCCCCAGGTCTCTGACATACTCCACAAATGGAAGAATGGGGCGGAGGGGTCATTGAACACAGGTACAAATTTTGAACTTCAGGCCACATTAAGAAAGCAAATAAGCATTCAATCGTTGTTCAGTTCTCAAGAATGTGTGTTATACAACTAACACATTTACCAGTGACATTTCCTTCACCAGAAACTGTTGAGATTATGTAGGACCTTATCAACAAGCCTGTGTATTCAGTTAAAATATCTATAAAACTAAGCATTTTAATTCAGTAAAAATAAACACTTTCTGAAAACAGGAAGTGTGTAGAATTTGATTTTGGATTTTTACCAATCTGACATCAATTGGGTTACATGACTATATGCTAGCATAAAAGGAACGTACATCGATAGCAGAACAATGGTGTTAATAACACCACCAAATTTCATTCTATAAATCTGTTACTTTTCTAAACGGCCTTCATTTTATACAACGCATTTCATGAAATTCATAAAAGTCCAATTTCTGAAAGCCCCTCATACAAAGGCAGACCATTTTAAAAACAATTCCTAGCAGGCTTTTTGAGAACACTGTACACAGCATAGTATCTGAAAGTTTCATGTGAATCAAATCGTCCATTTCTGAGATATGACGTTCCCAAGTTAGACAACTTTGGATATTTTTCTTGTGGAATGCACAGATCTCAGAAAGATGTGAAGGAAATAATAAACTTTGCCCCAAACAGATTTTCAATGAACACAACTATTGAAATTTGATCACAATTGGCAGTTAAAGCTAAATGGTAAGACAGGGTACTAAGGCAATTCAGGTAATTTAATTTACAAATCAAATAAGAATACAAGAGTTTGCTCAAGTTTTCAGATTAGGCACAATTACAGTACAAGCCTCTAGACTCGTCAATTATCTTTCTGGTTGCAGTTGGCCTTTGTCATTTCTTTTATTATTTTAAAACCTAGTTTTGACAACACCAAGAGTTTTGCAAACCAGCCAAAATGTCAACAATTACAAATACAAAAAAATCTTTGTTTTGACTTCACAAAAGTCAAGTTTCATGTTTTGAAGGAAACTCCAAAAACAGATCTTTAACCTATACGGAGAAATTCTATTATTAAATTCTAAGGTCAAGCATATTCGATTCTGGTTTGCACCCAACTCATTTTTGAGAATGTGAAAAACATTTTTGCCAACAATTTCTTCCAAAGCCTCACAGGTAAATTCAATTCAGTTTAAATTAATGTAGTAAATTGTCAACTTGGCTTTAATGAGTGCCTTGACCGGCTATGAATCAGTGGTGTAGGAAGGTTTTCTTTAGTGGAAGGCAAAGAAAATGGGAGCTCCCCCTCTCTTGATCAGCAGCACTTCAACCAATCATTTTTTACCCCCCACCCCACCCCAACAACAAGTATGGCACCATCATTCAATGGAATGTTTAAACTGTGAACTCGCAAACTTATTATTGCCAATGACAGAGGTGTTGATTTCAATAAACAGGGTAGGTTCATGAGACTGTTATCGCCTGGTTATGTACGTAACAAAGGTTCCAAGTTGTGCTTCAAAACCAATATTTTGCCTTCCAAAACTCACTAGGCACTTATGGTACTGGAGCCCTTTCATGTTCTTAAAACCAACAATCTTAATTAAGTTTACAGGGGGGAACATACACACCCAATTAAAGATTTTATTCTTTCTAATTTGAGCAATGGTTCTACACCCACCTCAATGTTTAGTGTCCCAGCTGTGGAAATGTCATAGCCTATTTCAAGATTTCTTAGTGCAATGGTCAACATTAAGTCCAGCATTAGTGAATCTTCAAATTTTGAAGCTGTTTATTTCAGGTATGTTAGATGCAGATAGTCGCCATTCCAACTAGTTCACAAGGAAAATTAACACAACTGACATTTGAAGATATCCTTTAACGAGTGTCAGATTATTATTAATTGGTAACAGCAAACAACACCTTTTGCGAAAAGAAAATAATCATTATTCAAATTCACTAGTAACTCTGATACACACCAACACAACTGAGAAGTGTGCCGAGATGAGCAGCTAAGATACGTGGCTTTATAGCACATGTCAGAATTTTGACAGCCCAGTTTCCACACAAACACGACCCAGTCTCTCAATAACTTTTTACACTCACGACATGGTATGAGCTGGTCTGACGGGATTTAACTACCTGGGGGTTAAAACTAAACTGAGTCGAGTTTTCTCAAACATGCAATATGAACTCGAGCCTTAAATTTATCATTTTGATGTTGCATGAATCTCTCCTACTTCCTTACTAACTATGCCAATTTTCAGTGCATTCTTTGTCATGTCAAATATCGTTGAGATTTCACACTGACGGGTTTTCTTTTCAACGAGTAAAAGCCGCGGATGGCACCAGGAAGAACAAGTGTGTGATCTATTTTTAAATCAAAATACGTCGCACGTCATACCTAGTCAGCTCGTTAAATGTCGCAACTGTAAAAAGTTATTGAGAGACTTGGACGCATGTCTCCACTTTCCATCAACTATTGATCATCATGTGCTGCCACCTTTTGGGTAAACCTGTTCACAAAGCCACTAAAGGATTTTGTATTTTATTGCTATTTGTGAGCCTTTGTACTTACAGAGATTTAGCCGACTTGCTGATGAATCCATAATCAGAATATACCCGTATATCACACGAGTTGTTTAGAGTTGTGAGATTGTCAGGTGCAGTTAGAAAATCCTCAAAGTCATACAATTCTGCTTCATCGTCCTCCTCAGTGCTGTAACAGACATGATGAGTATTAAGCTATTGACTACAGCATCACGCAGTCATAATATTCCAAACAGTTCCTGCTCAACTGCGGTGTGCAAACAACTTTTGATATACTACTTGTATAAAAATGAACTAAAAAATCAAAGCACTTGAAATATCCATTTATTTAAAAAAAAAATCAATTTGCTAGTAGGGTCTTCAATAGTAACTCACTTCAGCGGTGCTTACCCATTACTTACTTATAAAAATGAGCCAACAGGAAATCTTATGCACTGAACTGAGGTAAAAACATGGCATAACATTGCCAGACTCTTAGCACACATCCATGGACAGAAAGAAGACGTAACTAACTGCCATCTATTGGCATTTGGAGCAAACAGTGATTCCAAAATCTGGTTCCTCTCAAATATCATCTAAACAACATCATTAACTGTCCTTTCATACTGATACCATGCAAACTAATATAAAACTTAGATTCAAGTACCAAAAATTCACAGGTTGGATAACAAATTGTAACATGGATGTGGAGTGTTAAATTGTTATTACTGAAGAATATTTATGGCATGCAGCAAACTTAGAGTGTCTATAACCTTTGAAGTTTTATGCAATGCTAACATATTCACATAGAAATAAAAAGAATGAACAAAATATTCAAAATATTCAAACACAAAAGATTTACAGCCAGTTTACGTCCATCCTGGACAATAGACACTCCAGCTTAGTAGGTCTGGAGTTCAATTTGTGGCATTTAAGTGTCAAACAGATCACCTCACACAACAAAACCACATACTCAATTTCAATACCAAGAAATTGAGACTACAAACTTTAGCATTGACCTGTAGATCTGGCCCCTCTTATGATAGCAAAGGGATTAACTTTAAAGTGGAAATGAGGGACTTGGTAAATGGTATGTGATGCTAATAACATTTGAATAGGTTGGAGAGCAGAAAACAGTTCATCTGCTTGAAGGGGTGTCTGCCAAGTGATAAGGGACCCATGTAATTGCCTGAATGTAGGCATTTCTGTGGGAAGGTCCCTTACTTCACTTGTGACACCTACCTACTGATGTGTTACCAGCATCAGGGTATCAGAAACTTCAATAGTATAAGACAATTGTTATGACTTCAACAATAATCAATGACAGGCCGTTGTGCCATTTAGTGGCTGCCATTTCCTCAGGACTGGGGGTGGATTTCATCAGCACTACACAAAAACTTTCCCAAAAAATCATGAAAAGATTACCAAAAACCAGCTAAGCCTGGCAGACTAAAACCCTTGACATTTTCACATTGCAGCCAGTCCTGGCAACTACAAAATCAAATTTGTGTGAATTCCAAGAAGGCAGTTATCACAATTCACATCTCAACTCAGGCCAGAATTGACATTAGCCATGTGCTACTTTGAAAGGTTACGCTTATTTTAGAACAGGTACAGAAAACCTTCCTTTTTCTTTCTTTTATTAAAGTATGCAGTATTATCATGATGAATTACCACACCAAGAGATTTCTTTCACGACACAATCACTTGTCTATGTGAATTAGCATCAAGACTTTCAGCGATATTAAATCTGACAGGTCCAGTGTACTGATAATATAAAAATAGCTTTTACTATAAACTAGATGCAATGAAAGAGCAGTCATTGGTCTGTGAGCAGGTATGAGCACCACTCAAGGAACAAGTCATCCATAACCTACTCTAATGCTGTCATTGGTTGATGAGCGTGTCAGCAGCATTCAGCCAGCAAGACCCCTGCATACCCAACTCAGAGTGGACCGAACAATTTTGGTCCTCAAATTCCAATGATTTAATCAGTAATCTGGCATAAATTTTAGAACTGTTTTGTACTTAGTACATGTTCTCTGGACAGCCAAAATTTGTTTGGTTTGTTTTTGCATAGTGTTTTGAGGACAAAATTTCAAGGCTTAGAACATTCAAACAGACCACAGCTTAAAGATAGATGGTTCAGGGTTTCATCTGTTTAAAGCCTTCGTAAGGTGAGAATATCGCTAATATTGCTGAGAAACTGTGGAAGCAATTTGGAATTGTACTATAAATGATTATGTCAGATGTACACAATAGAACAATAGAACCTGATGAGATGCTAAATTAGTTACAAAACATCAATTCAATGGTTGATCAATTAGTTCCATCCATTGCACAAGGACCATCTATTTACAGAAGATGGCCCTTACACCATTTGTTGTAGAGACTATCTGGTCATTATTCCCGGTACAACGGGCTCACCGCACCTGAATTCACAGCCTACTCTTAGTGGACATAGTTAAAGACATAGAAAAACTGCAAGACATCTGAACTCATTAAGGATAGTATTCCTAAATAAATTGCTGGGGTATCAACTAATGTGTTATGTAATGTAATGGCTGAAATGCTGAATAGAGCAAATGAGTGTCTACACGATGATGGAAGCATCCATCGAGACAAAATCAGGCGTAGGTCTACTAGGGGGACATTCCTATGGATGAGCACCCACGACAGATTTCAGTAGTGATGTCAAAAATTTGTTCTAAGCTTGGTAGATATAAAAAAATATATACTTGATCTCTCTAGGGTACGATCAAGCTTGAATGTACATGAATACCCGTGCTTGGCTTTTCTGTACTTCTTTAAAGGAGTAGAAGAATGTAATTTTCAAGCTTTTTAAGGAAATAAAAACTCCCATTCCTTGGCAATGTTGCCAACAAGAAGTATTTAAATTCATCTTATTTTAGTTATTCTTCTATTATTTGTACACATGGCCATCGGCCCAAAGTACAACAAACAAGCAAACAAGATCATTGGAGTGCTATGCACACTAGTCAGTAATACACAAGCTTTTCCATTTTTTATATGCGTAGTATACATATTTCACAACTGAGATATCGGGATTACATAATAGTCTATGAAATTTAACTAAAGTGGGACTTGTCCAGAGGTTCTCTTTATAAACTTAATTCTGATTTCGGAAAAAGCATCGCAAACTAACAAAAAGTGATATTCATCCTCGACACAACTCCTCGAGCATAAGGTAGACACACTGTCTTGATATATCACATGTACGTGACGACCAGTTTCTACTGCCAGTCTGTG
Source organism: Phoronis australis (assembly GCA_002633005.1). Taxonomy (NCBI): domain Eukaryota; kingdom Metazoa; phylum Phoronida; family Phoronidae; genus Phoronis; species Phoronis australis. The sequence goes on along the minus strand of NMRA01000003.1, from coordinate 1,593,247 downwards.
GTTGGCACATCGAAAACATGTAAAACTTTGCACGAACACTCTTGGAAGATTTTCAATTTCTAAATAGTTTTCATGTTTAAATACAACCTTAAAATTTTTGTAATAGTTGCAAAGCACAGTCCTTAACCCGCTGTGAGAAAATATTTACAAACGACTCTTGACACGCGACTCCTTAGGTTTACCCAAACATCATAGAAACCATACATTGACAATAATTTGCAGACAGAGCTTGCCCAATTATACATATGTCTACCATTTTCATCTAGTCTGTACAACATTTTTTAAGCGGCCTTTGGATAACGTTCCTGTGGCATATTCAAAATTTTAAACCAGTATTTAATGCAGCTAACAAAGTATCTCGTAAACATAGGGTATCTGCCACATTCACCCAATACTGCAGCGCTAGAGCAAGAACTGCCTAGTCCCAAGGTCCATTTACAAAATCTTAAATGATTTTTTTCTAAACACTCGTATTCTTTAAAACCCCAAATCTCGGCACCGTAACACAATGTTGGGTACACCAGTTTATCAAATAACTGAAAGACAAATGAGGGGGGCATATCGCGACATCTGCGCTGTAGTTTCAAAACACATGATGCAGCTTTATTTGCTTGACAAGAAAGAGTTTTTGTCGCTTTTGACCATGACAATTTAGGTGTGACAAAAACACCAAGATATTTATAATGAGATACAGCATCAACTAGCTGTTTGTTAAAAAACCATTTCTCATAGTGTCTTAAAGTCCCTATAAAATGAGCCAACTGCCTTTTAGATATGTTAAATACATGTACTTTTGTGCAACATATCTTTGTTTCGTTTTATTCCACACAACCACTAACTAAGTACTACGCATTTTGTGCCCCCCATATTATGTGCCCCCATCAGAAACCCCTTTTATTCTCTCGACGAATCACAGTAGACTGGCCTATTGACATCATCGTTGAGAACGAGCAACACATTACCGCGCTAACCACAACCTGTAGTGAGCACCTGATCGGCTGCTGGGACAGTAAAAAACAAAGTAGTTTTGCTCAAGGAACGTCACCAATTAGAAACATCGCCGACGTTAGGCATCAATGTCGACTGATAATGCAATATTACTAAGCAAAACAATGGTGTCAGGCAAAGCACCCTTCGAACCGAACAGCGGCGTAGATCTCGGATAGGGTCTGCCATCGATTCACTCACGACCCACGACGAACCAATTTTCGAAGTATTTGCACCCACGTAAAAGGTCCTACAACAGCTACGTTTCGTACT
>NMRA01000003.1:1563704-1591532 GCA_002633005.1 Phoronis australis | reverse complement strand
CCCATCATGAACCCCATTTAGCGCCGAAAAAAAACTTTAGGTGGCGCTCGTTCTAATCGACGCAAATGACGTCATCGTTGATACCCAATACCTATCGAACAGTCCGTTGCCACAGGAAGCTTACCTTACGGTGTCTGGTGCATATTTCAAGTCACAGATTTTCAAAATTACAACTGTTAGAGACAACCAAGCTCAAATACTATACGACACTTATCTCGACACTTCCACGTGCATGTAATATCCTACAACTCACTGTCCCTTGATAGTTTAGCGTCGCCAAAGACAGTAGCGCGTTCTCGGTGGGGACCACTTACTCAGTCTAACATCAAATACTTATTCACAAAGACGTCGGGGTTTAACAAACAGATTTAACAAACTGGGTCCCTGCGTGCATTGGGGGACAGGTTTGCAATGAATGGAGATTTGTCGGACCCACGGCGACATCCTGGCGGAATGCGTGTACCGGAGAATTAATTTGTTTGTAGTCGCTCCGTGATAATTACGGGATTATGTCGGGGAGTAAGTCGGCGTTACACATCTTAACGAAGCGAAAGGCTCACTCGCAGCACGATGGAAAAGAATGGCGAGACTTTTCGCACTTGGGTTAGAAAAGTATAGGCCTAATACCTTGCAATGGACGGACGTTCAATGAAAAGTACTGCGAAATGGAAGATTAAGAAAATGTAGAAACAACGTTTGGATGGATTAGCGCCGTGTTTGTTCAAGCCAGAAGAATCCGAGTAAATAAGTGAAACAGAAGGGGAAACTTACCGGCCAATTGTCACGGAACTCGCTACGGACCGTCATTTGAAGACAAAGGCATTTTACACAAGGCATACGAAACTTTAACCCGTAACCGACGCAGCTAGCTGCACGCCGATTAGTGAGATCTGCAGGAAAATCTAAGTGCGATTGAGGTGGAAACAAAATATTGAACACAAAGGACAAAGTTAGCGCTGCGAATAGGTTGTCATATTTTAACTAGTGTTCGATTTGAAAGACCAATTGCATAAGGCATTTTATACTTTGAAGTCAGGGAAATATGCCGTACCCGTCATAGCACAACCCATCGACATGCTGACTGCACACTTTTTTCAGTGCGTGCCTTCAAAGTGTACCCAAAGCCGTATTGCCTGACGTTCACGTGCGGGATTTATAAGTGCACCCTTTCCCGATGTTAGATTTCAAAGAATGTGCCACAAAACTCAAGTTGAATCAGCGCTCATCTTATGGTCACGTGCATTCGAGTATATGCAACACCCAAGCACTTAACCGAGCCAAGCCAGTGCAATATTTTATTTAGAACGGCCGCCGTACTCTTTTGATGTGCGACTTGGGAGGTGTGCACCTCTACGTTCTCACCGCTGGAGTACCTGATACATTGGCTGCAACACGTGAGTGACAGATGACTCATATATATGTCGCGCGTGCTGTCCCAGAAAAGAGGGCTTGAGAATTTGTTGTCGACTTACTTTTATTCTGATGCAAGACAAGTTGTGACTGTCGTTTGGCAAGTAACAGCCAAGGGTTGTCATCCTTACGTTTGTTTTTTTGCGATAAAAAAGAGACGTAGGCTACATTCACCCACACCGTTAATTGACGACATTTCTGAGCCACGATCGTATAAAATCGGGTACCGACCATGTCGCGGTGATTTATTGCCGAGGATATTGTTAGTGGATAATCAAGACATCTTACGTGAAAAATAAGTATTTTTTTCCACCACAGAGTTCGGTAAGTTTGCCGTTGTCAGATTCAGTACGAAACGTAGCTGTTGTAGGACCTTTTACGTGGGTGCAAATACTTCGAAAATTGGTTCGTCGTGGGTCGTGAGTGAATCGATGGCAGACCCTATCCGAGATCTACGCCGCTGTTCGGTTCGAAGGGTGCTTTGCCTGACACCATTGTTTTGCTTATAGTAATATTGCATTATCAGTCGACATTGATGCCTAACGTCGGCGATGTAATTGGTGACGTTCCTTGAGCAAAACTACTTTGTTTTTTATTGTCCCAGCAGCCGATCAGGTGCTCACTACAGGTTGTGGTTAGCGCGGTAATGTGTTGCTCGTTCTCAACGATGATGTCAATAGGCCAGTCTACTGTGATTCGTCGAGAGGATAAAAGGGGTTTCTGATGGGGGCACATAATATGGGGGGCACAAAATGCGTAGTAATTAGTTAGTGGTTCTGTGGAATAAAACAAAACAAAGATATGTTGCACAAAAGTACATGTATTTAACATATCTAAAAGGCAGTTGGCTCATTTTATAGGGACTTTAAGCTAACAGGACTTGCACGCAAGAGGACTAGAAAGCGTGCACTGTTCACCCCACTGAGTATCCAGTGAATTCCTTGGAACATCAAAAGCTTGATGACGCCTTCACAGAATGAAGTGAGCTAATCCAGCGTGTTCACAGATTGAAGTGAGCTAATCGCTATTCATGATCTTGGCCCTTGCCGAAATGTCTCTTCGACGAGGTAATAATAGCGCCTGTTTATCCCCTCTCCCCCACACGCATCTGAATTTCCCATTTTCCCAATACAAACACTGGGGGTATTCCTCCCCCCACCGGATTCATTTGAATTACCAATACACACCCTGCGAACACTTTCTACCTACCTTTGTCTTGAAACTCTAGGATGTCTCGTAGCATCAGTAGGTACCAAATCTGACAGCTCTACCAGCTCTAACTGAACATCTTCAATCTCAGACTGAATCAGTGCATCTGGATAGCTGACAAAGTTCCGTGTCATCCTGACATATTAACTTTGGACAGAAATCTCTAATCCATTCTAACTCTGCCTGAAGTACACCACCCCACTCAATGAAGATGTTAAGAACCTGTAAGCAAACACACTGCATGTACTTTCATAAATACCTACAACTACCATCTGACCAGCTGAACATATGTGTTTCAATATTCCATGGTGCAAACGAGCTCATAGCCTGCAGTGATACAATGGTAAATTGGAAGGCGTCTACATGATCTAACATACACCATGCCATCAGTGATAAGAAGCTTAGGTAGATCATGTGACCACATAAAAATCGCTCCATTTACAGTCTCACTAGGTGCAAACATTTTTATAGAAAGCGACCAATAGAAAGGACGCCAAAGCAAAATAAAATTGAAACTTTTGAACAGCTCATTTTGTGTGCATAACATCCCAGTGGTGTAAGGAAGCTGGGACAGACAGTCAGGCAATGTATGGGCAATAGCTAAAAAACAAGCAACAAAGAAGATCCAGCTCCATTTTAAATGACTTACTTCAGTTTTTGGTTAATAAAATCCAAAGGTAACACAAAGCAATAACACGAATACCCTTGGAACATTCCACGCATTTTAAGGTATGAGGTGATTACTGCTATTTCAATACAAAATTGGACTAGAACAATCACATGAGGTCTAAATAAAATAGTCAGAAGTCTGTAAGAGAAACCAGAATGAATAACCATTTGTGATTCCATATCAAGAAATTATTTTTATGTAAAAATGGTTGAACTCCTTCAACTAGCCCATATCAACATGACTACTGACAATAAAACTGCAGACAGGCTCAGGAAAACTGAGATATAAACATGACGTTACAACCCTGCAAAATATTAATCGTGAAAGATCAACGTGTGATAATTTGATATAAAGCCGACAAACCATTTTAAACATAATCATATGTGTATGCATATTGCGCTTATGCTCAGATAAGTAAAAATAACATTGCTAACAGAAAATTTCCATTCCGGCATTAGGTCCTTCCTCAAAGTATGTGCACAACACCAGGGGAGAACCAGTGAATGTTAAATTGTTTCTAGGTTCTACAGTAGGTATGTTGCATGCATTAAACCGTACTCGCTCAGGTTAACACCCATCCTTAGCTTAAGAGCCCATCAACGAAATCTCCAAATTTATAGCTTTAAATGGTCCTGCTTATCTGTACACCCAATTCCACTTGAAAGTATTGGTCTCGCATGAACATTAGTTCTCAAAACATGCAACACATACTTACCTACACTTTTTGCCATCCTATCATTTGGCTTAAAAGTTCAAGCTCAATGGACGTTTAAGTCCAATCCACCAATCAAATAAGGACACGATCTTTAAAATTTTGTGTTTAAAACTCCATGCTCTGGCATAACGCCCATCCCCTAAGTTTTGAGTTTCCCAATTTAAGGGTGTTAACACAAACAAGAACAGTACCAAACATTAAGAAGGGTAGCATAGGTGCTGCTAGAAGTAGCCATCAGTCAGGTAGCCTAATTGACAGCCGTCAGTCAGGTAGCCTAATTGACAGGTGACATTAAGGTTATGAAGGACCTTATCACAAGTGTGTGTACATTATGATTTTCACTCTGTAAATGAATATATTTCCTGAAAGTAAAAATTCTGTAGAATTTGTTTTTGACTTTTTATCAATTGCCAAAACGAAGGTACAGTTTAATTGCAAAAACAGCGGTATCAATATCACAACAAAATTTCATTTCATATAAATAAATGTTCAATACCAAACCCCAAAAATGCTGTTACAGTTTTCTAAATTATTTCATTTCTGTTTTATGCAACTTTTGTTGAAATTTTTCAAGAAAATCACAAAAGTCCCATTTCTTGATAGACTCTCATACAAAATGGAACATTTAAAACACTTTTCAGTACAGATTTTTGGAGAACAATGTGAAAGTATCTGAAAGTTTCATATGAATCCAACACCTATTTCTGAGATACGATGTTCATTTTCTAGCATCCTACATAAACTTAGTTTATTATTCATTTATTACCGGTATTATTAATTATTGTAGTATTTACAATGAGGGTAGCCTAATCAGTTCTCACTGCTATCAATGGGGGCCCTTAAGTAGGACAAGTTAGCGAGTCTGACGGGCAAATCATGACACAGATCACAAACAAAAGGTTGAATGTCATAGAAAGCACATATACGTCTTAATAACAGTAATTTTAGCAAAAAATGTACGGAAAAATCTTACCAATTTAAGACACAATATGGCCAACAAGAGAATTTTTTTCGTCATTTTTCCAAGAAAGATATGTGGCACAAAATTAAATGATTTTCTATGTTCAAGTTTTATATCACAACTATCATCAAAGTGGTTTTGAAAATTTGCAGTAATTCACAACAAGGTTAGAAGCTATTGAAAATGAAAAACGGGCATTTTTGGCAATTATTTTTGTTCGAATTTGGTGAGATTTTACCGTAGTGGACAAACTTGGCCTGCTTTATCAACAGTCACAGTTGTAACTTTGATTTTTGCACACACATTCATTAGAATGGCTTATAAATCAAAGTGGTGAGATTACAAAGCTATGTTCAGATAAAAAATGCAGTCTTGACAGCGCAATTATGAGCATACAACTATATCTAAGCTAAAGAAATTCCTTAAGTTGATAAAATGGTCTGTGATTGTGCAATAACAAGTTATGCCAACCGCCACTTGAAATACAATGTACTACCAGAGATTTCCAAAAAAAGCGTCTATGGAATTAGTTTTTTTCAAAACTTGATTTTGTTGTCCTATTGACACAGCTTGACATCTTTGAAATGACTTTGATGGTACGTGCCATTTACATTGTTATAAGCATGTAGAATTAGTTCATTTTATGTCATTACATAACATTCATTAACACTTGAGGTTATTTCAGTGCCTGATGTGAAAGACAATTAGACAAGAAGACAGAAAAACCACTTGGTTAGTTTTAGCTTAATAGCTAACTTTCGAAGAAGCTGACGCTAGATGGCAATTAGCTAAATGGTGGACAGGCGTTCAGCGCCACCTACAGATTGCATGTAATGCAGACAGGAGGTTTCAACCTACTGGTACACAATTATTGGCGCTTTAAATACCAAGTTGCCTGCTATTATAATGCTGGGAAATTTCCACGGACTGCTGTGCGATGGTATGTACTGTCTTATGAAAAAGACAAACCTTTTAAAATATGAACAGATGAACCAGGACATCATGTTCAATAAAGTTCCCACTGCCAATAAGCATCCATGACAAAACCAGTGGCTGTGGCTGATAAAGCAGAATTTCAATATCAGCTGGTGTCAAAAAACACTCAAAGTAATCCAACAACGAAAGGACTGACACTGTATTTCATTCCTCTGCTTTAAAATTTATCAACCACTAGTAATCGGATTCTGTCCACCAAATTTGAATCGCGATCAATCGGAAGTCACTTTTATACATTCATTACTCCAGAGATTGCCACTATAAAAAGTCCCTACTCATTATTCAGTTTAGGCAGGTGCTGACACTGTTAAACAATATTGAACTAAGCTACGTGTATTTCTAACAGTCAGATACTACAGTTCCACTTATACCTTAACTGTTGATTTCAACTCCACTTCCTCCTTCGACATATAACCATCAAGCCTATTGTCAGTCTCATCATCCGTTCCCAAAAAAGCATCATGGGAGCTTTTTCCTTCATTTCCAAAAAAGTGCCCACACAGTGCTTTCTAGTGACATCGCTTTACTGGAAATCCCTGGTACCAGCTGATGTGGTTATAACTGCTACACATCATTGATTTTTCACATTGCTTCTTCCACAGGTAGGACAACAATTATTGGAGAATGAGTTTACAAGTACTGGCATACAAAAGGTTAAACAAATGTCAACAAACTATGCAGTATCCTTTGTTTTCATTGGCGGAATCACATGTTCATGAAAATGCATTTGGAATATTGTTGTCTCTTTTATAACCTGCGCCTTCACCAACAGGACAGAAATTCCCAAAAAGTAACTTTTTGCACCCATTGCTGGGCCACTGCAAAAATCAATGGATGCAATGGTTAATATATTAGGACACCTTCATTATCAAGGATCGGGTATCTTTAATAACTTTTTTAAGTATAAATAACAGACCCATAAAACTGTGTAATTATTTTTAAAATCACTGATGATCACAGAAAATTGTGCAATGTGTGAAAGCCATGACCAAATGTTAGTAATAACACAATTACATTATTTTTCTCAAAAATCATTATCATTCACAGAGATTGCTGTATATCTTACAAATCAACACCATAATATTTTTGTAAGAGACTCGCAAGTTTGGTCCTTTATTCTATTGGCTACTAAAGTGTGTCTGGTAATTTCTTTTGAGGTCTTCTAGCCCGTAAGGAGAGTTTACAAGGTCAAAATCAAGACTTCTGTTTCTTTTTCAAGGAATTTTGATAACTTCACTCAAGGAAACCCCAGACATGCTTTTGTAGCTAACAGAATAAAGATATGTTGAAGGTCTTTATCCATAAATGAAAGTTCACAGATAACGATAAATCAATTCTGTACTACGGTACTTGCTAAAATCCTCTTGGGAGTGTCCCTCTCTCTGGTCTTGAGAAAGGATTAGAATGGAAGGACAGGTGAAGCTTCGCGGAGTACTACCGCAAGATTTGATCAATTACTAGCTCCACCAGCTCGGGAGTCAAATAAAACAAGTTGCATGGGACGAATGAATGCATTTATCCAGGCAACGCAGACTATGTTCTAACTGTGTCCAGGTGAGTCAATGTGCATGTCCACGACTACGTCATCTAGACTCATCATGCGCTCAAAGAAACAGACAGACTAGTATTAGCTGTAGTGACTGAGTACGCTCAGTCTCACGTGATCGGAACATAGGTAACCATTCAAACACAAAGCAGTATTCATGCTGACACAATGCAGTGTAAAGCAGCACAATATTACATTCACACTCGGCATTTCAAACAGTAAGACAGAGCAAACCTGTCAGGATTACTGAGTGACTAATTCAATGCCTTAATGAAGATGGGCCTCCTTGACACCTCTTTCAAGCTAGTCCTTGTCCCTACTCAAAATTTCAAAACTGTTATCCCCAAACTTGTGACCACTCATGTGCAAGTGTCAACAGAATGAAAAAGCAAACTTGGCAAGTTTTATGGGAAAACATAATGTTTGTGGAATTACGGCAATCTCTGAACAGTCAAGATAACCTTTTGAAAAAAAAAACAGTCGCATGTGATTACGAACATCTGGACATTATTTTTGTGCATATTATAAGATTTTGTGGTTATCAAGAAGTTAAAAATACATAACTTCAAGGGTCTACAATTAATAATTAAGAAGTGATTGAAGAAATTTGATTCTTGGTAACTGAGCTATCCAGTACTTAATTGAGTTATGTAGGACTCTAGAAAAATGTTCAAATTTGACTAACATCAGAACACAATATCTCAAAAATGACAGATTGGATTCATACAAAACTTTCAGATACATACACTGTTCTCCAAATCCAGTTAAAATTGTTTTTAAAATGTTCCATTTTTGCATAGGGTGCTTTGAAAATAGGACTTTTAATTAATACTTTTATGAAAAATAAACAATAATTCAAAAAACACATTTTTTGATACATCATCTTAAACATTAATATGAAATGAAATTTGGTCAGGTTTATTGATACCATTGTTTCACTATGAGTGTACCTTCCTTTTTTGATACATTTTGCTAAAAAGACCTATTAACACCTAGCATATATTTTGGTTGAACACACAGACTTGTGAATAAGGTCTTACATAACCTTAAAGGGTGATTACCCTATCCCTACCAATTGAAATTTCCCATTTCACACAAAACTTTCCTCAATCAGTGCACCATGTTATAAACAAGAGGGAATAACTCAACTACAATAAATGTTGAACAAAAGTTGACTTTGCCATGGCTCGACACTTTGCATACCGTAAATAACACCAAATGTGACTTGGTAAAATTTCCAGTTCGCCAAATGAGAAATGAGCTCATGAAATAGTGAAACCCCTGTGCGGTAGTGTGAAAGTCTAGGCCTTCAGAAATGACAGGCAATTTAAGAAATTGATTGGTTTGATTCGACACATAGTTGGAAAAATAAAAACAAGATATATGAATTGAAAAACGGAACATCTGGAACTATGCCGAAGCGCAAGGGTCAAATGTCCATCGCAAAATTTGAAAGTGGGCTCTAGCGAAGGGTTTTTAATCTAACAGGAAAATAAGAACAAATCATATGCCCAATATTAGGAAGGTGGCTACATCCAGCGCTGTTCACTTTCAGTAATTAAACTTGTACTCCAAGCTGTATTCAAAATTTAAATTGTTTGAACATTTGCAGCAATGTTGTAAAGATACGCGAAACAGACACATGGAGCTCTGAGAATTACATTATTTTTTCTATTTTTTAAGATTTTTAAAACTACTTTAACTCAGGCTTCACTGCAACACAAGCTCCAAGAATCAAAGGGATCAGAATAAGGATTACTGTAAAATCTCAATATTCACGACATAAGATACGGGACATTAGTGAATGTACGGTACCGTAACTCTCATTTTTCAAAAAAGATGAGAAGCACCAAATTAGTGATTCACCATCTTCAAGTTTTATGCAGTACCTATCATCAAAAATATCTTAATAGGCATTCATAACAATGTTAGAACCCCTTCAAAGTGAAAAGGAGCACTTTTGTTATTGTTTTTGTTCAAAATTCAGGTGAGATTTACCAGACAGGTGATACCCTAGCCCATTATAAATAGAAATTGCATTAAATAGATTAAAAACGAAAGAGCTGTTTTCAGTGACCTAACTAAAATTCTCCACAAAAGTTAATCTTTTTACGCATGTGCTCCATTCCTGCAATCCTCCAAACTCGTAACACAAAACTGTCATGATGTACCATTAGGAACCTCACTGATTACAAACTGGACACACTCTTGTCACTGACTTGAGTGGGCTAGGCCAAGAAAAGGACCAAAAGATGAAACCATATGCCTAGAATCGATAGACAACACTTATCATAATTCCATCAGCACAATGACATTAATAATCCAATCTGATGGCTCAAAGATTATGGTCAAGAGAAAAGCATATTAACTAGAGCTTCTTTTAAGAAGAATAGAGAAATAGTCAATCCATCCCACCTGCTCGAAAGTCCATCCATTCCATAGACAATGCCAGATTCTTATTGCATGATCAAGTCCGTATTATTTTTAAAAGAACATCACTGTGTTTGCAGTGATTTGCAGCAGACATTTGCACTTAAATGGGAAATGCACGCTCCGGAAATCCGTAGATGTAGACATCTTGTCAAAAAACAAAAACACAAAAGGAACGAAGGATGTTGTCATAAGGAATCGGAAATAAGCACGTGGTAATTGGTCAATGCTCAATTACTCAATTTCCTAGAATTAATGATGAGTAAAAGTCTTCCGACCGTGAATTACATGAAAGAAGCCATGGAAGACATGTGTTTTGTTATTTTATCCATAACACTAGATTTCCGAAACATATCCTATCCTGATCTCTTCAATAATACCAGGTAGCAGACAAATTAACACACGCCAGCCACAACCCTGATTCCTCAACTGAACGGGTGCACATACACACACACACTCTGGTGATAGCAGTCCATGTATAATTTTGAAGCCTCATAGAGCACTATAATACCAGTTGGCAACATCACTACACAAGACAACCAAAATGTCATTATGCGTCAACTCAGTCTTACCCATTTCCCATAAGTAATACAGATTACATTAAGTCCTTACCGCAACAAGGAAAGAATCTTATAAACTTGCTTTAAAAACTACAAATTTTCAAAAATGATGAGTATAGATGTCATCTTCAACATGCAACTAAAACTTAATCAATGGTTCCTTACACGGTTCCACCTAACAATCATCATATGGATTCCTACTGAAAAAATAGGTATTTTACAGTTTACGTTCATATTGGGATTACAAAAAGGAAACACGTATGCGAGACCATCTCTAAATACACATGATTGTTTGTTATTTGGAATGGACGTTCTATAGTGAACAAATCTACCCACCATTCATGGAGATGCTCAAACAACTGACTTTAAGGAGATAATTCTATTTAATCCAGCCTAAACAACTATAATAACATTGATTTTGCCACCAATTAAACTAGTTCTACGTTTAAAATGAATAGTACAGAGAACAACCAGTCATTCAAAACAAAGTAGCGTTTAATGATTTTTCTTGTAACGAATCACTTAGCCATTCAAAAATAGATAAATTTACTGTTGTAAGCCTAGGGCAAAAAGTGTTCTTTTCAAAGTGAACCAATTCATCACTAGCTGCTAGGCATGCAAACTTGTGTAAGAGACACTCTATTCAAGTCCCATCTAATATGCAGCTGTAATGCTTACTACTGCAGTCTGGCTACTCTACAAGTAGTATTAACTCCCAATGACGAAGAACGAAGAACGTCAATGGAAGTTTGTTTAATAAAGCTAACATGGGCATTAAATGCTGCCAAACTAAACTTATTCTTCAGTTTTACCTTACTACCAGTTATAGAACTCGGACACTTTTGTTCACAAGATACAAAAAGATATTTTCTTGCAGACAAAACGGTTGAACACAGGACGAGACAATAGATTTAGTTCAAAGCTCAACCCATGGCAGACTGTCGTGTCCAAAAACGACTTAATTTCACCTACTTTGATGAAAATTGGATGACATGAGGAGAGTCCCCAGATGACTCGTGGCCTTGTGATACCAAGCCTACCCTAAATTAGCACCATTACGGGATATATATCCATAACCACACTACACCCAACTTCTCACCTGACAATCCTGATTTAATAAAAGAAACTGACTTATGAATTGATTCACCAACAATTCAAAAAACTTTACCAACTTCGTTCAACATAACCGTTCAGCTAATTCCAACTGCACTTGTGTGATGGCATAATGGACCAGCAGTCAATCAATACGTTCAATGTGAGGTGTTCAGCTGGCTACACCATTTGAAATCAATAGAAAAAACATTTGGGTCAAGATTAATTGCCAGCTAGGTGGAGCTTGCGTAGGTGTTGCGTAACAACCCTTTGTTCGTTGCTGGTCATGTCAAATGAGCTCAGTTTTAACGCCAGAACCCTCCAATAAATCTTGATGATTCAAACTTTCAGGAAACATTCTGAACACATTTCAAAAACATAAAATTTTCAGCAGCATCTCAGTCAGCATTGCATAACAAAAGGGTCATATTCACGATGAAGTTCTATGATCATGCTGAATTTTTTATGATCTGTATCTGTGATCTAATTGTTTTACTCAAAGTGAAACTCGAAATTACTCCCATTTTACTTTAGAATGAACTCAAGATAAGTATCTATTGGTCTGCACTTGAGTATACATAGGTATGTACACATGTAAGCTAGTCTATGTTTGCACTTGATGAACCCTAGATTCAAGTAAAAACTCAAGACCTCAAGTTCAGAGACAAACCAAAATGTTCAGACAAGGAGAGGAAACTTACAGGAACTTCCACTGGAAAATGTGTAACTTGACATACCACCACTGAGTGGCTGTCCTAGGTAGACTCATAAAGCTCAGGGTCAACATGCAATTTTGATCGAGTCTTAATACCGTAATCGTTCGGGTTAACGCCCTGGGCGGTTAAATTGGCGAACCCAAGAAATCGGGGGAGGGCGGTTAACCGAGCAGTGGGCGGTTAAATCGGAAATCCACTTAAAGTCGGGGATGAGCGGTTAACTGAACACGGGCGTTAACCCGAACGATTACGGTATATTAAGCTTAAGTTAGAATTCTCCATTAAAACCAGAACAACAGCTAGTCAAGGAACAAACAGGGATAATGCTCAATATTCTCATCCTTTAAAAGTTGATAAAAATGTTACCGACACATTTGTTATTTTTTAAAATGTCAATTGGCTGGAAAACCTTACAGACCTTAAAATAATGCTCCTGGCAGCAATTCTCCCATAAAATTTGGTAAAATGAATTGAGATATGCAACAGATTACATACGAACTTAGAAACTAATGATCTACTTAATTATTATTCTTATTAAAGTGCAATTAAAATATCACCTGCAATCATTTCCAGGTAAACAGGAATACCATGGACTGTTAAAAAACCTTAGTTTTACAAAATACATCAATTTCACAAACATTTTACTAATGAAATAAACTTATCTATCTTGCACTCTTCAGGGCCATCGGATGCGCATGGCAAGGATTGGGCCCTCTACTTTGTATCTGTACCGACGAATTTGACCAGAAAATTGGTGGAATTGGTGGCGGCGAAAAGTGTGGTATCCAAGAGTATACAACCTGCTTCCAGGAAGGTTCATCTTTACAATGAGCCTGTAGTTCTTCACTACCAAGAGTATACAACCTGCTTCCAGGAAGGTTCATCGTTACAATGAGCCTGTAGTTCTTCACTACCAAGAGTGTACAACCTGCTTCCAGGAAGGTTCATCTTTACAACGAGCCTGTAGTTCTTCACTACCAAGAGTATACAACCTGCTTCCAGGAAGGTTCACCTTCTTTACTACCAAGAATTGCTTTAGCATTCCATTGTTCAAATATGGTTTGAACACTGGAACGCTAAGCAGACAAACACAACTTTTGGCATGACGGCTATCACACAACTTTAAAAATTAAAAATGCAATGCCACAAACATTACCCAGTAAATATACAACTTTAAGACAGCTCACATCTCTACCATTTGACGTAGAATGTGAAGCTCATCAACTTGTTCTCTATCATGTAGTTCTTCTTCTATCAGTTGCATAATCAACACTGGGATTCTTCGTCTAATCAAGACTTGGATACCAATCACTTCTAAACTACAGATGCTACCAGAGTAAATCTGAAAAGTGGGGTTAACTTATCTATGTAATTAACGGTATCACACTAATCCGTCATGAATAAAATTACGCCTGGAACAGTATGTATTCATAGCACCATAAACATAAAGTCATTCTTAGTTGAAATCATGTACGGTATTTGTAAAATGTACATCGCAGGACAGTGGAAAAGGTTATAATTAATGTTCTTTATTTATTATTTCTTTTGGTAAGATAAACAACACATATCTTGAGGAAGAATGCCAAAACAAGATTGACCTACTTGAATGGTGAGGTCAAGCTGAACTCGTCACTATAAGAAAAATATTAACGTAGGTGGATTTTTTCATTTAAGAGTCATTCTTAATTCATTTTTATGCTAGTACTGAGAATTTCCAAATATAACCCCATGGGCAAATGTTCGGAAAGATGACTTTTTAAAGCCAGCAGTTTAAGCAAGCATCCTTTTCAATATAGGTAGCTGTGTCATACAAGTAAGAATTTTACTTGCTCACATTTATTTTGCATTCAGCAAACACACTGCCTTAACAGTTCCTCATGCTGTGTTGTTACAATTAAATATAAAAAATTCAGCCAATATTTCGTTAAATGATAAAATATAAAAAAAATAATAGCAGGCGGTCTGATACACATGCGCAGGCCTCGCATGTGGGCCCATTGTACTGATCACCTGGAAATATTTTTATGCTTTATTGATATATGGTTAAAAGCGAGCTGAGGAGCTAGAAACCTGGCTCAAGGGTTTAGCAGTGTGACCTGGTGGGACTTGAACCCACGACCTCGAGTAAAGAAAGCGGGCACTTATCAACCAGGCCACACTGCCTCCTCTATCGTTAAACGATAGTCATTTGTGTGAAATTGCGATCCCAAATTATGCCTTGTCCAAAAAAACAAAATTTTGCATCAAAACATATTACGCATGTATTTGAGAACAAACCATCAGATAATCACAGCACACAAACACACAACTATGCCCATGGGCGTACTTTTGGGTGGGCTTATTTTGGGAAATTCCCGGTAACGAATCAAGCAGTATCTTCCAACACGCCTATGGTTGTGTTGCCCACCTGCTCGTGGGCTGGCTAGATCTGCTCAATATTCCGCGTGACAAGTGCTTCGCTATTTGGAAAAGTGGAGACTGCTTGGTCATCATGAAATACATCAGAGTATTGTCCAAATGTAACATTTAAAAATAGGAATACTATAATGCTGTGCAGTTTGTGTTTATATCAAGTTAAGATTAGTTACAGAGAACCCAAAAAAAAGAGTTCAGTGAGTTAAAGTTATTTTAGTCTCCAATGAATAACACTGTGTGATACTTAAGTGTTAGAGTGATAGTTTCCAACAGGTAGTTAAGCTCAAATGACCCTATGGTCCGACCATTTATCAACTCTGATGACAGCTGTAATAACCATAACTGGTTGGTAATTGTCCATTATTTAGATACTTGTCTGTAACTTTCCAACAATAACAAGTTTCACCCTGTCAGAAAAAACAAATATTTGCCACTGACAAAAGGACAAAATCAAAAAGCAAATCAGCTGCGCTGTGGAACTTGACAATAGTCAATATCAGCCATAGTCTGCTGACCTCATCTGTATTGACATAGAACTATCAATGAGATGCCTGCCAGGAACAATATCATCAACTGTATACTGCACTCACTTGATGCTGCAACAAAAACAGTAAAACATTGTAAGCCTATTTACATAACTGTGGTTATGTAAATAGACTTAAAGTGTTTTACTGTTTTTGTTGTAGTAGTTATGTAACTGTGGTTATGTAACTAAATATCAGTGAACAGAGTACAGTAACATTAAAGATTTTCCACTCCTGTCAACACAGTCATCATGGAGTTCCTGCTGGTGTTGGCAGCAATGAACAGATGTCACCAGATGTCATTGAGTCTGTGTAGTTATGTGATCAATGTGATCAATGGATGATTATGTGTTGAAACAACATGTAGTCTCACCAGACACATGGCTTATGGAACCTTACCCAACCGTCATAGTCATAGTCGTTAAAATACAGTTTTCTCCAATAATTCATCCTTCCAGCAGTGGCGTTCAATTTGCCTTCATAAGGTTGCAAGTTTACCGGCCTTTCAATCATGAAATCGTGGGAAGCAAGCTAGCAATCAGAGAAATACACCTCAGCTAAGCAAACCTAACTAGATGACTACTGTAAAAACTCTCCCCAGTTTGGGCCAATCTGTAAAGTTTGGGATGCCAAGCATCAATTTGAAAGCAAAAATTGAACTTTCTTGATTTTGAACGTTGGGACAATGGGCAATGGTGCACTCCAATTTCTAATGTAAAGACCACCTAATTATACCAAATGTGATGCATTGGGAATCCCAATTTATTGCAATGGCTTGTTTTTGTTTTCATACATTTGTTATAAAACAGGTCTTTGTAATAAATTATGTTCCATCAAAGCATCCTAAAAATCCCCATAGTGATGGCCAGGTGATGGATTATAATAAAAAATAATCGATCAGAGTCAAACACAACTCGGGTAGAAATCAATCAGATACAGATTGAACAAGACATGGACAGACATAACCAAAGAATTTTCAGAGTAGATATTGCCGTTTGCAACATGTTGCTCACATACAAGTCGATAAAAGCAAATGACCAATGTGATCAATGAGATGTTAAACACTTTTAGAACAATACTAACTGTTTTTACACAGTTACATAATCAATACTTTTGTTTTTTACCTAAGGTTTTATTACATTATAGGGGTGCAGGACTTGTCTTTCTTTTGCAAAAAAAGACAGAGACGGAAATTGAATGAGCTGAATGCCAAACGAAGTCTTGAACAAACAATTTTGCAATGTTTCGTAATGGACTAAAATGACAGTTGTTATAGCTATTTGAAATGCAATACTTGCCAATATTATTACTGTTGCATGTTCTCCATTAACACATTTTTCTTTGCCACCTTTGATTTATTAAAAATCATGCACAGCTGAAGCTAACACTGAAGCTAATAGTAGTTAGATACATTAAGCTTTTAACAGCGCCAATTACCCATCTAAATTACTAGTAGTCACGTCTGAAGTTCACACAATACAGGGTTTGTGTGTAGAAATTCGATGATTGGTCGATGGACTATGAAAATCTGACAGTCCGATTCCCTAAATGGGCTTTAAAAAGTACTATATGTGAGGCATGGCAATAAGTGTAAAAGTCAAATGCATTCATAAACAAGTCGGGAACATTTCAAGCCAATTTAACTCACATAACCACATGTACTTAATATTATTTCTAAAATTGCGAGGATAGTTTTAGGACCATGCCCGCAGCATTGGTGCATAAAACGTTAACATAGAGTCACAATCAGGCCTTACTTAGGCATGACGACTCTGTCATGACAACTTAGCTTATTGCACTCAGATTCTGACGCAAGGATATTGCAAAGCAGTCGGTCAAAGCAAATGTCAGTAACAACCATGAGAACACCAGGGCCAAGGATTAAAATGTCCCCAAAATAAATCGAAAAAGGACAGAAAATATTAACATGACCATGACGGTCGTCCAAACTGACCCATAAACTTGAGGCTTAATGGGTCACTTGACCCACAACAACGTTTTTCTAAAATGAAATTGTATTGCGAAATTTGAGGTCTTTTTACTGAGAACATTACATCTTCCTTGCTTGAAGAGACTTGATTCTAAATGAATTAGTGTCTGGTTGGCTTATTCTTTGAGACAAATCAGATATAAGACAACATTACCCTCAACATCTTCTCCTAATGCACTTATCCAAGTAAATACTTACAATGCACATAGCTCAAAGAAGCTCATGATTTGACCAAATTGTATAAGAAACATGTTAATCCAGTAATCTGATTTAGTTTATTAAATAGATGGTCCATCCACTGCTCACCCCTTCCAACTTAATGGGGGCAACTTCATGGTCAATTTAGTAGGAAAACAAACATTGCACAGCCCTTACTAACAATCCTTCTCAAAAGCACCAAGCCTGAGTCAACAGACATTCACCTCATTGAATAAAATAGAGTATACAGCCCAGGTGATTGGAAATCAAACTGGCAAGCTATTCTAACACATACTGAATAGAAATCCTTGGTCTTTAAAAACGACTACCAAAACATAGGTGATATTTAACAGCAGACAAAAAGCCAACATCCGTAAATTAGACAAAACACACAGAACACCACCATTTGTCATGATACCGTTTATCAAATTCAAAATTTTGACTACCTAAGCATGCAATTAAAATGGTAATATCCTGAAGGTGCGCATCAAAATTTATAAAATATGTAAACAGATAAAGGGTAAACATAAATGATTACATGATTTTTGAATGTCCAACTAAGTCACTTGCAGGACTAACATAGTTTTTTGCCAAGTAACTGGGATTCATCAAAATAGAATTTGAGAAGCCATAAAATGTTTAAGGGCAAAATCACATGGGTGCGATATCGTGATATCACAAAAGTGGACCTGTTAATACTGTACCATTGAATATAAAGTATAATCTTTAATGAACACAATTGCACAGTTATCAAGGGGCCTGATCTATCAAAGTGTTTATCCAGTCCAAGGTAATGGACAAAATGTCCCTGGTTTTACCAGAAGGTTTTGAAACAAGAGGCACACAAATGCTTGTCGTAGATATTTGTTTCAGACATGTAACTAGCAGCAATGATTTAACTGATGTTCTGTCAAGGAAGCAAACTTTTGATTTAGATAACTTCCCGATACTGCTATAAAATAGATGTTGATGTGTTTCTTACAATGGTACGTGATTTCTGGGCTTGCAAAGGACTGACAATGTTTTATTCCTTGAAATCATTCTCAGTGTACAAAATGACCCAACATGACAAGCCAACTCTTGTAGTCATTTTTTTGAAGTCCTAAAATCACTTGCAATTTGACTACATAACCGTAAGTGGTCTTAATCAAAAGTTGATTTTTTATGGATAGCCAATTTCGGTGACAATTTAACCAACGGATTAAGCTTTTAACTACTTGGTTTCACTTCAAGTTTCAAGCGTTTAAATCTGGAAGACTAAGACAGTTGTGTAAGTTAGATTTCAACTGTTGCACAGTGGTTTATGAAGAGCCAAAGCAGACTAGGCTACTTGCAGTTTTTTTCTTACCAACAGTTGGTAGCTATGAGTCTAGAAACGTGTAAACTACATCCTGACATAAAAGCTAAGCTAAGCTAAAACAGGTCTTTTAAGACCATGAAACTACTGGCTACGAAAGGAAATCAAAGGCATACCTGGTCATATGCCGCACTCACCTCAAATCTGTATGGAGAAGCATAAGACCAGGTCCCAGGGTCTAACCTAAGAACCCTGACTCTGACTCCGACTCGAAAGTTAACCAATCGCGTACAAAATTGTAAAGTTTGTTCAACGCGTGCCATGCCATTGGTCAAATTTTGAGTCAAATTTCGAGTAAAGAGATTAGACCCTAGGCCCAGGACTTTTATTCTGTGCACAATGTGTATTGGACAAATAGCATAATGACTTTGACAAAAGAATTTTAGGTCTGTTTGACATATTAACCATAAAAGAAACATGTGACAACAGCATCTTGTTAGGTGTCCCAGACAGAGTAGAGTAATACAAACCTCATTAAGTAATTTTAGAGTATTTATAAGTCTGTTATCATAGAGCTGTCCCTACATGTTCTCCACAGGCTGTCTGCCTGGTCAGGACATATTGTAGCCATAATGAACATGGACAGACAACACAGGTAGGATCAGCTACTATTATAAAGGCTTTAATCACCTACTGTAGCTCTCCTGTGTTGAAAGTGTACATACTAAGAAATCCAATCAATAAGACTGTAGTATGAAAATCCATACATAAGCCAATGTAATGCCTCTACCAATTAAACCGATAACAACTGCAGCCCTGCAGGGGATTTTGTAGTAATGAATGGAGTACACCCAGTACACATGTAAAGGAAAGAGAGATAGATACTTTCTGGCCACCTCTAGGTAGCTGCACTGTTTAAATCTCACCCACTTTAGTTGTGCAATTTTATAAGTTATATAGTATATGAATGTTGAGCTATGGAAAGTGGATATGTATTCAAAAAATAAATACCTCTGCATTTTTAGAAAGTCTCCTGCTGACAAATTGCTTACAGTGAGGTAACTTTAATATTCTTAAAGAGAAGTGGCTAGCGAATTTACTGCCATTCTTTCATAGTCAATAGCGACACAGTTGGTGCAAGTGCCACCATTAATTCAGTTAATAAATCTGGCCTCCGATGGTGCTAAATGTCAAGTCCCACTACAAAATGGACATAATAGTTCAAATCAAGGACAGCTCAATAATTTAAATCTCCCTGCATTGAAGTAAACATAATCCCTCTTTACACCTGTCTAATTTAACAATTATACTTTGCTTGAAACAGCCCATTGCCATTTACCTGCCAGACTGTTCATTTTGCACTTGACCTAGTGCATGTAGTAGTGGGTAAAACGACCTCAAAACATGCCTACAGGGATCAAGCTATTATGGTCATGCCAACTCTGCTACAATACACAGCTCAGGTCACAAACTTTAATGTTCTAGCAATTTTAGCACTAATAAATAAGCCAGTAGTTTTATCTTTATCGCATCATGCTCATCAAAGGAAAGTATCTTGAATTATAAGATATAAGATAGCTTTTATAACAATATTCTGCAGCTGTCTGTCTAATCTACACTAACCATTATGGGCGCTTGCACACTGACTGATAAGTAAAAACATAATTAGAGGTTTTTTGAGATTTTTTGTGAAAGATTTTTGGTCATGTGCAGACTCAAGCAGTATATGAATATGGAGACAAATGACAGAGATGGCACATTAGAAGACGATGTAACGAAATCTCAATAATTTCAGATAAAAATATTGACCAAAATTGTTCTTCTTTGTTGTGAATGTCTACATTTTTCTCTGGTGGTAGCCGTGGTTTAAATTTTAAACGTGGAAAAAGCATTAATTTCTACTTTACTGATATTATCTTTTTGATAAAATTTGAAAATAAAAATAGTCTAACCTCTTGTCCCTCACAAGTGTCCTAAATTGTCCTAGATTAATGAGATTTTACCCCATAGGCTGCATGAAGCACTAAGAAGACTATACATGCGTGTACAATATGTGTACACTGTTAATATTATAGTTATGTATTTCTGATAATCAGCGTTTTGGCTTTGTGTGAACTGCCCAATATGTGTACTTTGTATAGTAATGAATTTGATATTCAGCGTATCGACTCACTAAGATTGTAAATATAATAGTTATGCATTTCTGATATGCAACATATTGGCTCAGTGAAGTGTCCAATATGTGTACTTTGTATAGTAATGAATTTTTGATATGCAACATATTGGCTCAGTGAAGTGCCCAATATGTGTACTTTGTATAGTAATGAATTTCTGATATGCAACATATTGGCTCAGTGAAGTGTCCAATATGTGTACTTTGTATAATAATGAATTTCTGATATGCAACATATTGGCTCAGTGAAGTGTCCAATATGTGCACAAAGTTAATATAATAGTCATGTATTAAAAGTAATCAGCATATTGTTTCAATGTGCACCTGTAACTCCTGCATTTGAACTGCCCGATCAGGTGGAACAGACAAGGCCCTCGCTCACCTGAGGGGAAAGGTGCCAGTGTCTTCTGATGGGAATTTATTTGGGTGATGGGAAAATCTGATACTCTCGTTCACCATCAATTTGAAGGACTACATGGGTTAAAACTTATAAAGTTATTCTAAACTTGAGGGGATTGCTTTTATAATTGGAGGGGAATTATGTTTTTTGGACTGAAGAGGAGAATTTCACATGGGACTTCATAACAAATTTCAGAGGAGAATGGAGCTGATACTCGACCACAAAATCAAGGCATTAAGGGCTCTGACAGAAGGCATTGTCATGAGGTCCCTTGCAGTTTTTCAGAGCCATCCTTCCCCTGAACTTTAGCTAGTTATTCTGATAATCAAGTGCATCGAAATCAATAATTCTCTATGGAGTTTAATGTGCCTTTCAAAAACATTCTCGAGTCAGTAAGTCCTAAACATCCAAGCACAGACTCCTAGTTATTTCACATACAACCATTTAGCTTTGCACTGCAGACTTCTGTACCAACCACAAATTTGATTTTCACTATTTTAAGGGAAATTACATAAAATGAAACAACATGTCTTTCATAGATATCCACAATTCAAACTCTTGACTCAGTGTTCTCTCCAAGCTGTTTTTGGGTGAAACAAAAAGATGCACATTGATTTTGTGGATCACCTTTGATGCAATTTTTGATAGTTTGCAACTTGACATAAAACAAAAATATGAATCAATCATTTCGTTCCAGTTAATTTACAGTCTCCATTAAAGCTACTGTTGGAATTGTCCCATTTTCGCTCCTAACCCCGACATAAATTGTGTGCCAGTGGCGAATAAAACCTTACTGCATGTACACTGTGATGATATAACCAGGGCAAATCCAGTCTTACATCATTTTAGAACTGAGTTTTCATGGACCTCGAAAAACATCGAAAAACATCGAATGATCATTGATCAAAACCTAGTGTTTGAAGTAGACTGAAGAGTGCTAAATGGACATTAAATGACATGTACTATGATACACCTGGCTGGATAAACAATGACACCACAGTTACCAAGAGACAATACTGCTATTCAGGTGGGCAAATAAGTGCAAACTAACAACTTCTCAGGCAACAGCAGGCGGGTAGGTTTGAGGAGGTGCCAAGATGTTTTCAAAATTAAAAACAAGATTTATGATCCAGTGCCTGGAAATATGACAGTGTGCAAACCAGGCTGGTGAAGAGACGCGTTATGAATAGGACAACCGCACCAAGATAATCGTCAAGATTGTATGTCAAAGTTAAGACAACAAAAGATAGCAGGTACACACATTTTATCAAGTTTCTACAACAGCCCATAGCTTGGTGCTGATAAGTCCTGTCGACTACATAATGAGTGGAGTTAGTAGTAGGTAGAGCTACCTGTTAACGAGCTGCAGTGATTTACATGCTGATAGCGGGTGTGAATGAGGTGTCACAGGTACAAGTGTTGAAACTTCACGTCGTGTTTTCAATATGGTTTAACTTATAGTTTTCATTACACCGTCATACAAGGTAAAAGTAGGTGCATATTTCGGATCATTCTCATTGCAGCAATGACCACACGAGGTGTCCATCCGCTGCACTTGTGCCTGCAGTGGACAGATCATATTATTTCAATAAATTTGTCCCATTCCACTACATGAATTATAATATTCATGAGGGAAATCCGAGCAGCAAAGTAGGAAACAAGGCTCTAGAAAGCTACCATGGGGATGCTTACCAGATCGTTTTGTCTGGTACAGGTGAGCATTGTGGCCAAGTGAACAATATTTGTCACCTTTAAGGGACACTAGTTCAAAATTATCACTCATCATCATCAGGAGATTTCTCTCATAGTAGCCAAGTTGCTAACAAAGAGAACTCTTCTCATTAGTACAACAATAACCATAAAAAGCCCATGGATAAATGAGGAGCATTCAGGGAACTCTTTTGGAAACCCCCAATAACTACTAATTATTTTTTATCCTGAAACAGTTTTTCAAACAATCAAATTGTCCAGTCATCAACAACTTCAACATTGTTTTGTTTTTCAATGATCCAAAGATTTCAAAGCATTAGAATAGGTTCATATCTCAATTTTGTGGTTCACAGCAATGAACCAGAAAAAGCAGATAAATTTCCGCTATTAGTTTTATCCGAGATTGGTGAGATTTTGTGGTAAGTTTCTAAAATGAGCTTCAAGCCCATTTCATTCTCAACAATCACAGGACTTCAAGTGTCTTCTAAAAATGTCACAAAAATTGGAAATGTATTGATGGTAATGCAAGTTTCACGGAATTGAACCTAACTGCAACCTTTACCCTACATATACTACACCAAGAAAAGACACCTAGACATTTAGGAATGCAGCCAGTGAGAGACCAGTATGATGTGTCGCTACAGCAGAGAGAAATATTCTCAAGCCAGGTTCATGACCTCCAAACTCAACTAAAAAAATTGACCAATCGTGTAGCACGTATTGAGTAAACTTTCGCATTTCAAGCAATATGACTGGTCAATTTTCTAGTCATGTCTGGAGTCATATTTGGTGGTCAGGGCCTAGCCTTGAACTGAAAAATGCAGTCCATTTTGCAGCATAAGAAAAAGTTAACCTTTCAAGGGCCAACAGAGATAAGTGCCGCCTCAGGTATGATGCACATAATTTAATCCCTCACGCAAACTCTAAGTGAGTGACACTGCCTATAGTAAATATATGATCACTCATATCAATGGATATTAGAGAACAATTTCAGTGGTGAGTTTGGACATAATGTTTACGTTAAAATTTCACCAATTTAGGTAATGAAATGTTCGACAAGAATTTATTTTCTCATTTTTTCACAGAAGATAAGTACCCTCAAATTAATGATTTTCCACGATCAAGTTCTGTACCATACGGTAGTGTCACCTGACAATGTTTTGGGAAACTTTGGCATTCATAAAAATTTTAGAAGCGCCCTTGAAAAATACAGCAAATGGCAATTTTAGAAATTATTACTGTCTGAAACTGATGACTGGGATTTATCGTAACCCCTAAACATTTTACCGTAACCCCAAATTGAGTCAAGTAATATCATAGATTTATGTATAGACATCCATGTTATTCAAAGCTTCATTTCTTGGGTAAAATTTGTTGTCAAATAAAATAAATGTAGGGTGTGGTAGAACTAACCAGAGATCTATGTCTGTAGCACTTGTGTGGCAACAAAGAATTTAAAGGCACACTTTGCCATTAAAAGTAACACCAGATGCCACCTGGACCAAGCAGAAGTAGCAAACTTCACGTAATTAAATGAAACAAGTTTAGAGAAGGTGAATCTTCCAGTTGAAACAATCCTCGAATTCCACAGGGTCCAGGGTTTTATCATGTTTAATTAGCAGACGTACCGTTTCAAAAAATAAAAATAAATGATCCCACCCCAAAACATGAACCAAAACAATTGAATTACCTTCACAGATGGCATTACACAAGACTTGGACTGCTGAAAACAAAGTTTACTAATACTAAAATTTAGTAAAAAACATGTTTTGCTGACCTCTATATTTTCAGTATGACCAAGCAGATGGTCATACACTAAACAAATCATTCTGTCTGATTGTAACAACCACCAGTATGCAGTATAATTTTAGAATTTCATTTTTATTCCTGTAAAACTTCCCTGTTAATGTTATTACTGTACCCTAACGTTAATGCAAAATTATAAAACTAGTCTGTTGTAACATCATATTTGGTAGACTTCCCTGTTATAAACATGAAATGATATTCAAAACTCGAGATTTACTATTAAAATACATTAGTCTTTAGTTCCAAACAATAAACTTTAGAGGTATCATTCTCCAGGGCAAAACTACAGACAAATAGGAATTTTAACTAAATTTCTCAACAAGACTCCAATTACCAAGGGATAACAAATTGCTTGTAGTAATCTCTTGGCCAAGAGTACTTAATAGATCCTGAGCCAGACCTGCAAATGTGATCTCTCGGGGAAGATGGGCTACATACATACAAGTGCTGCTTATTTCAGTTCTCATCTCAAGCGACACTGATATCTTGGAGAGTATGACAATACAATGACAAGATTTGGTAACTCAGGTATTGCTGTAGTGTATCAGACCATAAAACGCAGAGAATCCGGAGGAAGGATTAGTGTCAGGACAATAATGCTCAAGGTTGAACCAGTAGAGAGGATTGTATCACACTACACCTTGCAATTGAATTCTATATTTAACCTGTCTTACTGGTATGTTCATTAAGAATAATTCTGTGGTGAACAGACACCTTTGGGATTTTTCAGATGTCAATACTCCTCATTTCGAATTTGTTCTAGGAGAAAAAATAATTAGAAAACAAAATGTGACAACAGTCTGATTGGTGTTGTTCTTGTAAATTTGTGAATTTGAGACAGACTTGTTACCATGAGACAAGTGAAAGCTAATTAAAATTTGCAGCAATGTGCTATGTAGAAATTGTGAATTGTCACAAATTATGATCTAATACAGTTTGATTGACACACTATCACTGACTTTCCTTAAAATAAGTTTTCAATGAAGCTTATGTGTCGTGGTCTTACTGAGCTAACACCCATGCTCAGCTTACCGCACATCCAAAAACTTTCAAATTTTTACTTTTAAGCTCCCAGGTCGTCTTACGGGTCAACCCACAACTTACAAGACTAAGATGCCTTAAGGTTTTGTAGACTCAAGAAAAATGTTCAAATTCGGCTAACTTCAGAACATCATGTCTGAGAAGTGATCTGATTCATATCAATCTTTCAGATTTAAGCATAGTTCTCCAAAACGCTGCTAGGAATTGTTTTGAAAATGTTCCTTCTTTGTATGAGGGCCATCAAAATAGGAGTAATGAAAAAATTCTAAAGTTACATGAAACAAACTAATACATTTACACTCTACTGCTCTTCACTGAAGAAGACACGAAACAAGTGTTTCCTCAGCTCATGGGCATTCTGATATCGTAATACTTGTGAGTGCAAAAATGTGACTGTGAAAGCTAGGTCCTGCTACTGAACTACCGTGCCTTATTCAATTCAAGCAGCTCAGCCCCTTGCTAGCTACGTGGTCTACATTTCGATGATGTTTTAGTTGAGTCTTGCACATGAATTTCATCCCTAAATCACAAACCTGGTCAACCCTTTAAGCACCCTCCCAGACTTCTCAAAGATTCAGTTTTCAAGCGCCCATGCTCGAGTTTAGGACTAACCCTTACTTTTTAGTTTCCCAATTTTAAGCGTCCTGGATGGTCACCTCAACAGATTAGGTAGCATGTCACATCTGGCATTAATATCATAGTGGTCAAGAATCGTGTATGACTTATGGAAAATGGTCTTTTGGGGTTTGGCTACATAAGAATGCATGGTATCATCACATCCGCTATTCTGTAGCCTAGTTCCACGACGTCCTACTGTGGTGGGCAAGAAAAACATCAATTTACACAAAAATGCACTGAAAAAGTCAAATATTTTAAAAATATTTAAAAACCCCCCTAAATTGAATATATGATATTTTCTCCGTGATTGGAAATACAAGACTAGATGGAATAAGGACGGTAACTAACTGACGAAGGCGTTGACCAACGCACAGCAACTGAACGTCACGTCAAAATAAAGAGTAGCAGGCTGAAAGAGTAACTAGCGTAAATCAATCAATGAGTCACAACAGACGGAATCTACGACAATGTCAAGTAAAGTGTCTAAATATTCTTTTACTCAGACGAGCAGTCTTACCTGGTGTTTGAAAATCAGCCCAAAACACAGATAACTAAAACTTGCGAGGTGACTCAGGGTGTGGGACAAATCGTCACTAATCCAGTCAGTACGACAGTAGCAAGACGACTCGTGTTGCAGACGATCTCTACTCGTCTGGTTGAAAACTCAACAGAATGACAAAAAGAACGATATGATGGAAGAAGATTGGCGTTATTTCGTCTCAATAGCGAAGTTGAAAGAAACACAAACAGTCGACGCTCAATCAAGTTAATAACGAACCTCTTTTGAAGGCGTTTCTATAAGAAAACAAACACTACTTACAAAGGTGCTTTGCTGTGTTTACTGTTCAAACAAGTGCCGAACTTGAACACTTGGTAAGGCTGGCAAAAGGTGGCGCGCCTAATCGTGCCGGACTATGGTGGCCTTGGTGCAAAAGGTATGTTACATTGGTACAGCTAGAGTAGTTGGCTGCTCAAAGATTCATGAGCTGCGCACCGACTTTTCACTGAATTATCACCGCTTCTTTCTTTTGCAAAAAAACTGTTCATGACCTAAATGGAACTGTTTGCCTGATAAACCTGCTTCTTACTCAGGGGCGGATCCAAGATTTTGAGTTAGGGGAGGACCGGGGGTTAGGGCACAGGAATAACCAGAATTTCGGCAGATGTGGGCGCCCAGCCTCAAATGTGGGGATGCAGGGGCCTCGAATTTTTGGGTTTGCGGACCTGTTGACTAAAAAAAAACGGTATACGTGGTTTCTTCGGGGCCTATGCATTGTTTATGCACCCCCTGGGTTGTGCGCCTGTGCCTAGTCAGCAATTCGCACCCGAACTCCCAAATGGTAACTGGTAG
>NMRA01000003.1:1540502-1563630 GCA_002633005.1 Phoronis australis | reverse complement strand
CCCCCCCCCCCCCGCCGTCACGGTGTCGGACTGAGCTTAAGCCAACCAAGTCCGGCGGTAGAGCTTGCGTCTCGAGCAAATGAGAACGCTATCAGTTCTTTTGAAACTCTGAAATCACCTCGAATTTTCCAGAAATGTACGGTTTGAGAACAATTTCACAACGGCAAGTCAAAATCAGAAGTTTTTTGTTGTGAAGTGATTTTATAGCTGCTTGGTCCTCTCAACTAGAAGCCAATTCTCCCTTGGCTATAATTTTGTGTCAGTGAAAGAGTTTTCAAGCACTCCTTTCTAGAGGAGCTTCTAGAAATTCCTGTTGTGACATTGTTCAAAACAAAAAAGTGCCCGAGATATCCATATTCTATTCTCAGTTTGGAGGTATTCTTCGGGTCGAGTTCAGTGGGGGCTGCATTCAGTCCCCAACGGACTATGAGAGTCCATCAACTATTGAGAAGATGGAAAATAAAGCACCACAGACTAAATGTCACCACACCTACAGAGCGCTATTCAGCTGTGAAATATCTATGTTCTCTTCACATATTCTATTCCCATTTTGGAGGTATTCTTCGGGTTGACTTCATTGCGGGCTGTATTCGGTCCTCAACGGACTATGAGAGTCAGAAGACGGACAAAGAAGTACCACAAACTAAATGCCATCAGTCCTGCAGAGGGCTGTTCGTCTACTGTAAACACCTAGCAGACTACTGCAGAATAGTCTTTAATTTTTAATTACATTGTGTAAGTGAGATATTACAGGAAATTTAGGACACAGTTATGTAGTCAATCTAAATTAAATATTTACCGCGTTGATATCAGAAGAGTGCAGTTTAAAAATTACTTCGTGGTTACGGAACGATTACAGTGGATCAGGATTAGTTTTCTTCAAGAATGCAATTACTCGCGTTTTGTTGTCGATGGCTGAGCAGCCACTACTTGAAACGACATGAAATTGCGAGACCGTATAACATTTTTTTTTCTTTTGACACCTTTATCAACTGTAGTCTCCCCATCAAGACGGAACAATTTTAGTATATGTGAATACGTGAGCCACACTGTTTGGTGTGTAAGACGTGTTTCGTGAGTGCAGCCACGAGTTTGTGAGTCATTTAACTGAGTTTACAGGTTCGGAATTCGTATGTAAGTGAGGATCTGTGTTCATATTTAAGGATCTGTGTTCATAATTGAGGGTCTGTGTTCAAAATTGAGGAGCTGTGTACATAATTGTTGAACCTGTATTCATGATTGAGGAGCTGTGTTCATAAGTGAAGAGTTGTGTTCTTTTAAGAGTTAAAAGTTTATGTAGAACCCAAGGAAAATGTTCAAATTTGGCTGAATTCGGAACATCGTATCTCAGAAACGGCTGTTCGAATTCACATGAAACTTTCAAATACAATGCTTTATGCTCTGTTCTCACAAATGCTTTTGGGAATTTTTTAAGATGTCCCACTTTTGCAAGAGGCTATTAAAAAATACGAGTTTTACGATTTTCATGAAAAATCTTTGAAGTTGCATCAAACGAAAACTAACTGACATTTTTGAAAACAGTGACAGCGTTTTTGATATCTCACCTTGAACATTCATATCAAATAATATTTGATCATGTTATTGATACCGTTGTTATCCCATCCATGTACCTTTCTTTTTTGCACAGGCGCTTGGGTTTATCGCAAATGACGTCACTCAATAATATATATAAGAAAACATGTTTTCTTATATATATTATTGAGTGACGTCATTTGCGATAAAGCCAAGCGCCTGTGCTTTTTTGCTAAATTTTACTGAAGACATAGTCTCGTGACCCAATTATAAACAAATTGGTAAAACGTCAAAAATCAAAACTTCTACAGGCTCTTTTTAGACAATAAATCCTTTTACGGAGATAAAATCTATAGTTTTCTATATACTTTGCTAAATACACAGGCATGACGATAAGGTCCTACATCACCTTAAAATGGGGAGCTATAGTCATAACTGTGAGCCGGGTTGTTCGAGTAATCGATTGTCATGCAGAGGAGTCTCTGGAGAATCGCAGCTTTGCATTTTCTGTAAACAATCTTCCTAAATAAAAAATCAATCAATTTGCTGGAGAAAATCTAAGCTTATCTACTTTTCGCGGACCTTTCCAAGATATGATAAATGCTCGTTTTCAACTGCTTGTAAGATGATGCATACTGCAAAGTTTTTGAAACTGGCTCCCTTTCTAACAGAAATTTAGAGGAGGCAGTGTGGCCTATTGCGATAAATGCGTGCTTTCATTGCTCGAGGTCGTTGGTTTGAGTCCCACTGGGTCCCACTGCTAAACCCTTGAGTCAGGTCTATAGTTCCTCAGCTGGATTTTAACTATATATTAAAGCATAAAATAGTTCCAGGTGATCATTGCAATGGCCCCACATGCGTGGCCTGCGCACGTCTGCTAGCTACAACGTATATCAGACCGCCTGCAATTATTTTTTATAACAGAAATGTAGCGGCTGGTATTCATCAAAAGGTTTGCTTTTCTTCTCTTTTACATGCTGTTTTTGTGTTACCATTTTTGGCCTCTTGCATTCGCCTAACGAACCAGTTTTCATCTTTCTGTGTATTTAAGCCTATATTGGTTACTTTCTATTTGTGTCATTTCAGTTGCATTCAAACTTAAAAACAAGGAGGTAGTTTGCATGCTGTTTTGTATTTTCTGCAGTTATGTTCAGTCAAATAAAACAAGGAAACGTGCGTACCTTTAAAAAATCGCCGAACAAAACATCATATGGCTCAAACGTTACTGACGTTAGGATATCTTAAAGACACATTTTAAATCATCTTTGGATAAAATTAAATTATTTTCGGTGTCAACTGTAAACTTGGTTCAGGAAGTTTAAACTTTCTCTCAGTAAACGATACTTTTGTCGTTACATGACACAGAACACTAGCAGATTTAAAATTCCGCTAGGGTGCCCGACTTGAATTTCTAAGGGATAAACGGTCGCCTGTTGTCTTTTTACTGTATTTTGCTCATGCACAGACACAAACCAACCGACGATAAAATAGTTGGACCTTCTAGGTGCAGACACACATGTTCAATGGCACGAACAAAAAAATCTTGATCTGTCAAAGTCGTATTCCTTCTCGCGACCGTTACCTATATTTCGACACCCCTTCCTTCCGTCGTAACCAATTCTCCTCCAATCATGTCCATTCTCACTGAACCATCTCCCTATCCCGGTAAAATAAAGGAGGACAGTAGACCAACTGCATTCATAGGCGGATTTAGGGGGGCAGGGCCCCCCCTTTGGCTGCCGCAAAAAATAAAACAGTAAGAGCGTAGGCAAATGTTGAGTTTATTAATTAACCCCGGTAATTAACATTATACGGCGGAAACAAGATTTAAATGTGTGCAGGTTTAGTGTGTTTGGGGGGGGGCTCATATCCAATTTCAAGTGTCAAATTCGGAACACGGCTCAATCGTAACGGAACTATGGCTAAGTATAGGCTCTCCCGCGATATACCAGGCGACCGGCAGTAGCGCTGCGCACTATGACTCCGTTTCCGTCGTCTGTTTCACTGTGCAATGAAGAAAATTATTTCATTTTTCAAAGAAAGTGGAATCTGAGTGACGATGAAAAAACAGAAGTTGCTGGTAAGATGTGAATTTTAATCGAAGCCTTAGTGAATCACTCAGAAACTCATAATTCTCTCTTTGTCAAACCTTAACTTAAGACGATTTCCAAAGCAATCGCGTACGTCATTAATGCCAACACAAAAAAACGGATTTGGTCTTTTAGGCAATTGAAGACTATTTTAAATGCAACAAATTTGTTTCGAACTGATTGCACAAAATATAAAAAATGTAATAAGCATTATTAAATGAAGTAGGTTTCGCGCGCAAACGCTGTGGACCATAAACAAGTAGGTCTCTTAGTACCAATTCTAGATTGAAATCGTGGTGGTGTAGTGCTAAAGAACGCGCGCTTCGTACGCCAGGCCGTGAGTTCGAGTCTGTGGTAACTGGAGTTTTTCAAGTTTGACATGTTCTCCTTTTTTTTCTTTTCTTGGATAATACTTCAGTAATCAAGGAAAATGGGCGAATCCCCCCTCCCGACCTCCCCCCATTCGGTGCTGTGCACATCTACAATCGTGCTTTGCGCAAATGTTTATAGACAAAACGTTGCCCCCCCTTGTGATATCCTAGATCTGCCACTGGCATTTTAGTTTCGTGAAGCGGATCTGAGTTGCCAGTAGATAATCGATCCTCTAATACCGGTCAACGAATGTATTCTGACCCGCCGGGGACGTGCAACTTTTCCGTTATATTTTTCGTCCACAGGTTACCGGTGATTACGAAGACAAACAACGCAACATTTTGAAAACGATCAGATGCAGAGAGTTACTTTTGCAGAAGCTAAGAAACACTTTTCCGTGAATACTATGTTTTAGCCCATGCAACCCTACTTGTGACAGACGGATGTGGTGGCGGACTAGGCAGTGTTTTTTACCGTATTGCCGATCTTGGTTGGAAGGACACCAATATACGCAAAACGGGTATGGATAAAATAACTTTTAAAGACAAATTGGAAACGCGCTCTAAAACGGAAGAACAAGGCTTCGTTACACAACAAACACATAACGTACTTTATTATTTACGTCATTTTCAATGAGAGTAAAATTAAGCGAAAGCTAAGTGTTCGTTATTCGTAATTCATTATAGGAAGGACACCACACAGTAAGTATTAAACTGGATTGAAACTTTCAAATTATAGTAGCAATGCAAAAATTCTTACCAGTCTCATTTACCGTATTCGAAAACGAAAGGCATAGATTATTAGGAATAATATGTGCTGAACTATTCGATTGCATTTTATGGCATGGGACGAACAGGGCTCGATTTTCGGCATTCAGAAATAGGAGACAAAGTTAGTCGTCACTGTAGCGTAACTGATAACTGCATGGTTGCTCCTAAAATAAAACTTTAACAGCACTCAAGCCATATACACGTTTGTCCACCTGTGTTAACTGTACCACGAAAACATGTCTTCAAAAGACGAGAGCGAGACGACTGACTCCGTTGCGTCTCTTGTAGGACTACTCAAGATGCATAAGATGATAAAACAGTACACATATGACAAGAACACCGGGGCCATGACATTGTAAGTTAAACCACGCCTTGTTTGTTCCCTACGAGCGACACTTGCAACGAGGCTTATTTATTCTTTTCATTTGTGCACCAGTGTTCTAGTGAGTCTGAGAACATTGAGAATACAAAACAATAATCAAAAATTTACATTCGTGAATCGCGACATCTGGAAATCGTTGATAACTCTACCGTCATTTACCAATTCATTGATAGTACTTGTAAAGTTTTGAATTTGCTATTGTGTCCTGATGAAATTATAATAGAAAAGGAAGACTGGTCACCGAGGTATTCCTACTCTGACGTCACATTGCTAAGTGCATGCTGAGGAACGTTCTTTTTATCGTTTCGTTTACCGATGACACCTACTACAGTCACAAAATACAGTCGATCTAAATTTCATTTTTTACGAGACGGGCTCATTTCACTTTTTGAGGGAAGAAGTAAACCTTATTATTGAAAACACTTTGCTGTGTTGCAGGAAAATGGTGACGCAGAAACTGGGGTGTCAATCATTAGGTCCCCGAAAGTCACGACTGAGCTATGGCGACATTTTCACGGATGAGAAAGAAAGTTCAGGGTATGCTAACAATTCGAATGCGTAAAATAAAACTGACGGGAATGTTAAACCTTTTCGTGAAACGAAATAAATTACATAATTATTGAGTACTTAAATCGATTTCGATTCTATACACCATATTCTGTTTGTGAAATATTATTTTTTATTTCATTAGACTTTAAAAACACATTTTACAGAATAACAAGTAAAAAGGTGTCAGATGGTGACGTCATTCGGTTTTTCAAGTCAAAATACCGACCTCCAAGAGGTAAGTTGCCAGTGTGTCTCCGACTACAAAATGCTTATCACAAAATATAATTTTAATGATATCCAAAGAGCAACTCTAGAAAATGTTCCCTAAGTGTTTTACATCTTTCAAATTTCGTCTTTCACATAGACCTCTGGTTTGACATTCAGAAAAATACACACCGGTCAAGGTGGAGAGACGCACCTCGACACACTATACAGAAACCAATAAAGATGACGCGTTCTATGAAAAATATGGTAGGCGACAGGACCACCTTGGGTGCGGGTTTTGGTCCAGCAACTTGGCACCTTTCAAGACTGTTGGAGATGTGGTACTAGAAGCGAAGGACCTTATGTGGAACAACCTTAAAGATACCATGATCTCACACTCTGTACGTAGGTTAGGGGCAAATTGACGCTGCAGCTATTATTATACAACTGGGTTGAGTTCCGTAGAACGTGCTTCGTTTGTAATGCATGGCGACATCTCTGGAAGACTTGCGTGGTTTTGCGTTTTTGCAAATGAATGGCGTCGAGGGAACGGTCACCCAATTGCTGTTGCCAAAGAGTGCTGCAAAGTGTTTGAAATGTTGACGTAGAACTCGGAAGAAGGTTACCAGATTAAAGTTTAGATGAGGCATAACGCTAGTCATTTGGAATATGCATGTATATGATCACAGAGTTATTTTTTCGACAAATCTTACTCCCTCCCTTGCGTTTCACAAGCAAAATATTACCACATCATATGATGTTTCTAAAAAACTGATGCCTTCGTAGATTTCTTGTCAAAAATCCTCATTATCTCTTAAACGTTCGACGTATTCTCTTGAAATAATGAGAATTATTTCGTTATTTTGAAATTTTCGAATAAATCTCCCGTCCTCCTTAGACAAACGTTTTCTTTCAGGATCCTAGGTGTAAGGAAGCGTTGAATGAACTTTTCAAACTCGACGGTCCTTCGCCCACCGACAGTCGCGACAAAGGTTTGAACGATTCCGGAGAGGAGGTCGTGGTAATGACGTCTTTATCAACGTTCTTGGGAAAATGAGGGTATCAAAGTGTATAAAATGCTAGTCGATATGTGAAGATGCAAGCTATCTTAGACCAACATTTCAACTGGATTTCTGGCGCAATCCCTTGAAGTATATCCGAAAACCTGTTGGACCACGCTTGTGTTAAAGGCTCCCTTGTGTTTGATATTTCAGTTTTATGAGACAGAAAGTGGAACGAAGATGACGCTAAACCAACTGCGGACAACGAGACATGCTGGACGAAACCTTGTCTTCGACAGACTACGGGAGTCTAAAAGGCACCTAGCAGCTTTGTTTGGCGGACAGTCCTATGCCGACATCGTGCGAAAGTTTCAGGTAATGTATGGTGAAACACACGGGAAAAAAACACTGTTTAAATAATCCATATGTACATCCCACTTTCCTTTGCTTTTAATTTGAAGTTGTTCACCAAGAACAATACTTCTGAGTCTAGATGCATAGAAGTTATACACTGGGTAACAGCAATGACGTCGTTTAATCATGCGGTATGAGACAATGCAAACTATCCTGCGAATAAATTTTGACATTTACGCACCTCAGCCCAGGTGAAATTCCTTTTCATCAAAAAGCCATTAACTTAAGACTATTGACTGCAATCCAATTTGCGTTTTTATACGTCTGTAGGCTAAGATTCGCCGAGCAAAAGAAGCAAAGACAAGTCAAGAAAAATGTGGTATGAGGCTCAATAACGCCAGCCTTGGGAAACCCTTATGTAAACAGATCTTAGAAATAGACACCGAGGAAAAGGAGGCACACCTCAGGTTAGAGCGGTCAGACAACCTCACTGGTGTTACAATCTCACTGGTGAGACAGTCTCAGCGGTCATACAATCTCACTGTTCAGACGGTCTCTATAGTCAAACGGTCTCACTGGTCAGACGGTCTCACCGGTCAGACGATCTCACCAGTCAGGCGATCTCACTGGTCAGACGGTCTCAAAGGTCAGGCGGTCTCACTGGAGGCGGTATGAGATTGAAAGTTCTTCGTATGTCAAATTTCGAGATTTTTGAAGTGCATTTGAAACTTTTTGACAGCGTTAATAGATCATCTGGACCCATTGTTTTGGCCGGTGGTAGTATTTTTCTCACACACGAGGAACATTCGAAAGGGAGAAATATATATTCCCGCAATGTGTGATCGCATTTATGATCAACAACATTGGCATGAACTGGTAGCGGTCAAGACCTTTACTTTAAAAGGCCCCATCACACTATGACTAATTTAAGAAACAAACGCAAAATAAATTGCAAAACTCTGCCTTTCAACGAGGACGTACGTAGCATGCTATTGTGCTGCATAACCTAATAGATTCACTTTTCGCTTATCACCGTCGGTTTTACATCGTCAGTAGAGAGACTCGGAATGTTTAGAGAGGTTTCAGGAACAATGCATTTTTACTTTACACGAAGTTGCCTTGAATGCTAATATACAGGGCAAAAAAAGTCAAAGGCATCGAGGACACAAGTTTTGGACCAGGCCCTGCGTACTGAGCATTGAGTTTATCATCACCAACGAAAATCAGATTGAGTTTGTCAATTTCATGAGGATGACGTTGACACATTCGACGAGATTCCTCAAAGAGTTGGTCTTAAGATCACCAAACAATGCCCTTGGTACAGACAGCCTCTTAACCCAAGCTTGAATCAGTGTTCTTCACTTTGCCATCGGTTCAACGTACACCTCGTGGAAGCTTTGATGGGGGTATACTTTGCAGTCCCGGGGGATACTCCCATACAGGAGAGGGTTACAATAAGTCGCTCAGAATGGTGACTTTTTCACAACTGACCAACTTCCCCACAAAAGAGTGCCTAAACTAAAATGGTTTCCTCATGAAGAGCTCCTTTTCCGATTTATCTCCCTACAAATGGGAGTTCGAAACTGCACGTATTTGGGGAAGCATTTTAATATTATTCACATATTTAAAAAAATTAATTGCAAAAGATGTAATAAATTTTGACAACATGGTATCTCTTCTACTGTTACAAGATTATTCGTCAATTTAACAATTTAGTTGTCTAAGTCTCCTTACGAGATAATTTTTATTGCGTTTTTTGCGTCTTAAGACGTTTCATCCAACCACAGATGCGTACGTCAACGAAGTCTTGTCGTGTCCCAATGCACATTTCCACTCTACTGACGTTTGGTTCCCCATGAATTCTACAGCAGGTGGAACTTATGCTTCTGGAGTTCTGGATGGCAACTGATTTCCCATGAAGCACTGGTTATATACCATAATTACAAGAACTTCTCGGATTCTAGCGATTTCTGAGATATGACGTTGTGAACTTAGCCAATTTTTAGGGTCCACCGTAGCGAACA
This sequence comes from Phoronis australis, assembly GCA_002633005.1. Classification (NCBI taxonomy): domain Eukaryota; kingdom Metazoa; phylum Phoronida; family Phoronidae; genus Phoronis; species Phoronis australis. The sequence continues at coordinate 1,554,351 of NMRA01000003.1, read as the reverse complement.
ATACAATGCTTTATGAAGGTTGGCGTTAAATTCTAACATGACCTTCGATCACGTTTAGGTGATCAGTAGCAGTCGTTTCCCACTGGACTCGGGAAGCGACGCCTTCGCTAACACATCGCTACTACTGTTTGAGCTACGATCAGGCTAACGACCAATAGGCGCTAGCATATCTACACTAAAACAATGATAAAAAAACAGGATCCTCGTGGCGCAGCGATCACGTCTGTAACTCACGAAGTGGTTGTCCCAAGATTGATCCTATATTTCCTTGACAGTAATGAACCCACAGACTTCAAAAACCTAGCTATCAGTTGGTGTATCAAAATGCCAAAATTAGGGTTTTCTTCACACACATAAATCTACAAGCTGCACAAGCAGGAAAATCAGTGACAATTTCAGCGTATGTCATCGAATACCAAAAATTTCATTTGTGTTCGGAATATGTCCCGAAAATAATAGGTGCGTCGCAAGCTCCGTTTGCAGAGATACAAACGAGCCTGTGTATATAGGCGATATAAGATCATTTATTATGACTGATAAGATACAGAAATATGAGTGTAGAAATAACATGAAGATAAAATAATTTCTGGAAAGATGGGCAATAACGCGAAAAAATGAAGAGAGATTAGACTCAAACCTAAGTGATGCTCAAAGGGAAGTACTGATGGCAGGAAATATAACTTTACTGAGAACAAAGAAGCCCTATGACACGTGACAATCATCAGCCTATGGGAGCCAGGAGCTGACCAAACTCGTGACAGTAACACAAACGAACCAATAGTGAGGCTGGAAATGGAATGTCCTAGTGCCTCAAGTGCAGGAGGACCGCATGCGAATCTACACAAGGGGTTAATGGACCAGTCCGAAAGATGGGGGTATAAGTGGAACGAGTACATATTCTCACATAAATATATTTAACGAGTAAAATATCATTTACGCGGACATCCGGTGAGCTAATTCCTTATAGTATGGCGGAGCCTTTATCTGAAGAGCGTTCCGTGGACCAAGTTACTTGCCAGAAAAGCAAGACCTCGCAAAATCACGAGAGTGAAAGGTGAATATTTCGCCAGTATACTCGGGACCTAACTAGCCTATCCTACCAAAATGTCAACAACTGAAGTGATTATTCGGTGAAACTAGGATGTCGAATTATGTTACTGAATTCATCGCAAAAAAAATTTCGCCGCAAGCGCAACCTAATGTCTTGCGGCCTACGGAACGCATCCCTGGTGCCACATAATTGTCTCATGACACCTCCACTCAGTGGACAGGCGATGCGATGGGAAATAATGTCACCCACTGTTGTTACTGCACTGTCCTCCACTTACAGGCGACATAATTCATAAAAGAATCAAGTTTGCCAAAGGTTATGGTTAGTCCATCACTTTATCGTTGACACAAAAGATGCACTTTGTCAATATTTTGCATTAATTATGTCGTTACTGTTCGGAAATAGGATGGTGGAACGTACAAAGGTATTATTTCGAAAAGAGCTGAATTTCATTTACGTCATCCTGTGTTCAGTGAGGAACCTCAGAAGTCGAGACCTTCATACAAAGGTGAGTTGGAAATCAATACAAGCTAGAGCATGATTATATTTGTTACAAAATGATAAATTTAGTTTTGACACATGCACCAACTGCATCTGAAAACTATTTATGTTAAAAAATGTATAGCTTGTAAGCAGTACTCAACAGAACGGTTTCGCTGATTTCGATTAAACCCTATTTATTTTTAGCACCCGCTCCCGTTAAGCGTTGTACAAAAAATACGAAACGATCCTTTCGTCAGACTGGAGGAATTGACGAGTAGACGACCAAGGCCGTAAGTTCGCATCCTTTGTAACCTTGAGTTAAATAAATGCTGTAGACCTAAGACACGCGCAAGACAAGCTAGTAAGTGTGATCTTAGACTGTTGTAGAATGCAAAGTATCTACGGTGGGGTCACTAGCTTTGATTGTAATGCACGGCGTAATCACGCGAAGACTTGCGTGATTTTGCTTTTTTAGCCAGAAACTTGGTCTACGGAATTGATCAGACCAGATTTCATTTAAATTCTTGCTTACGTACTTAAAAATGTATGGCCTAACAGTGGCGGATCTAGGATATCACAAGGGGGGCCAACATTTTGTCCGGCTGTAAGCATTTGCGCAAACCACGATTGTAGATGCGCATAGCACCGAATGGGGGGAGGTCGGGAGGGGGGCTCCCCTCCCACCCAGGAAATTTTTCTGTTTTTTCCTCTAAAAATCAAGCATTTTCCTTGGTTTCTGAAGTATTATCCAAGAAAAACAGGCAAAACAAAAACACGGCGAACGTGTCGTACAGGCCGAAAACCTACAAGTACCAGAGACTCGAACTCACGACCTGACGGATAGAGCGCGCGTGCTTTACCACTACACCACCACGACTTAGCTTATATTTTGTGCAATCGGTTCTTAACAAATTTTTTGTATTTAAACAGTACACACCATGGATTTTTGCACATTTTGAATTACCGGTGGCCACAGACTAAATGTATGACGTAAAATTTAGCTAGACCCATGTTTATTTTGTGTAATTAGCTCGAAATTTTGATTTTTCTTTCAATTTTGCCAATTTTCACATTTGCCGCCTTGTGACGTCATGGGTTGAACACAAGAGATCAGTGACTAGCACTCGCTGCTTCCCTGCGTGCCGCTAGGTGGGGCGGTAGCCGCGCCAGCACGCAGGTATCACTTAATTTTCCTCGGTAAATTTTTTTACACCGGCGTTTCAAATTGGCTAGTCAAATTCTCAACAGGCAGCGCTTTACGCAAACAAACTGGTATGACTGATGGACTGAAGTGTAAATGGGGTCTGTTGTGCAGACAAATCTGGTGCTTAAAATTTATGTTCAGGAAATGTGAAGCCTAGAAATTGTAAATTGCGCCTTTTCGGGATGCATCTTTCTACTGTCGACGACTTTTGTTTACGATAGTGTCCTGTATTCATACAGTATGAATAACACACCGGTTAAATCGGCCAGATATGTGTTTATTGTACATGTATGTACTTCAAGCACCCGGCTATTAAACATCACTGCAGAAACGAAATAGTTTCTGCGGCGCCACTTGCATGACAAGGCTAAAAATCGTTCACAGCCCGCCATTTTTTCACGTTGTTGTAAAGCTAACCAATGACTGCCGAGGTTACATCGAGGACCAATGCTAAAGCGCGTGCCACTGCGTGATGCCTGCGTGCTGGCTGGGCTAAGCACGCGGGGAACCAGCGAGTGACTAGCATTGAACAATAGCGGAGAGCAGGGAATTTGAAAGCGACGACGATTATGAGCAAGAATTGAACAAATACTATGAAGAAACGTACGGCAATGGTGGCCAGGATGAGGAAATGGGGTTGCACGACAGCAAGAACAAGTTTAATGAGCTTCCGGCTGCGTACTTTTCTACTTTGAGCCTTACGAACTAAATCCTCCCGCGAGAGAAGCGGCCTCGGGCTCAGCGAGTCAACCCAGTCATCACAGACAGAATTAAGAGCTGATGTTTCTGAATGACAAATAATGTCCTTTATTGAACCTGGCCTTCATCGTAACGTCTCCTGTGACTGGAATCGAAACACGTGTCCTCAAAGTGGGCAGAACACAGAGTGGCCCCGGACCGAATCGCTTGGTCCACGATGACGTCCCACACTCTCGTTCGGCGCACGAAGCGATGCCACTTCTGCGCAACTTTGGTGTCCTCCGGAACACCGAGACGTTCTCCGCCTGACTGCTGTTGCTGCAGCCTCCGGAAACACATCTTTTGATCCCTCTACGAACCTTCTCGACGCTAAATGTACTTTCTTTCTCTTCACTCTATACACTTTGTCTCTGATCCGAACAGTATGGCGAACGACTTGGGTTCAACCCATGACATTGTACATAATTATCATTTTCTTCAATTTTTGCGTGTTTCTTTATGAGCTGTGCACTAAAGGTACTGAAATCAAGTAAGATATAATAATAAAATATATTTTGAGATACTAGAGTCATGTTGTGTACACTTCAAAATAGTCTTCAAATGCCCAAAAGACCAAATCCGTTTTTCGTGTTGGCAATAACGACGGGATTGCTTTGGAAATGGTCTTAAGTTAAGGCTTGAGAAAGAGAGAATTATGAGTTTCTGAGTGATTCACTAAGGCTTCGATTAAAATTCACATCTTACCAGCAGCTTCTGTTTTTCATCGTCACTCAGGTTCCATTTTCTTTAAATAATGAAGTAAATTTTCTTCATTGCACAGTGGAGCAGACGACGGAAACGGAGTCGTTGTGCGCAGCGCCACTGCCGGTCGCCTGGGATATGGCAGGAGAGCCTATACTTAGCCATAGCTCCGTTACGAATGCGCGGTGTTCCGAATTTAACATTTGAAATTGGATCTGAGCCCCCCCCCCAAACACTAAAACTGCACAATTTAAATCTTATTCCACCCGCATAATTTTAATTACCGGTTTTATTTAATAAACTCAACATTTCCCTACGCTCTTGCTGTTTTATTTTTTTGCGGCAGCCAAAGGGGGGGGGCCCTGGACTCCCTAAATCCGCCTATACCTAAGCGCAGTAAAACAAAAGCGTGAGTCCCACACCACGTCGAAAACAGCCAACTTAGTCGAACTAAATCAAGTCAGCGACGCAGTATCCGACCGCTTGGTTATATCCTCAAACAAAGTGATAAGCATCGAACTACGCTATAGTAACACCGCTGCTTTTGTATACAGGACAGGTATTTTTCCGTCAAAAATTCATGGTTCCACATCTTGCTTGCTTTTAATTCATTTTATAGACGAAAAAGACGTTGTTCAGTTAGATATTTATTTTTAGAACATTTCAGTTCCCCCCAAATGTATGTTGTGATGCCGTAGTTTTGCAATGAACCAGTGAAAGGATGGATTTGCCATTGATAATGCCTTTGGAAGAACCAAGACGTCATAGATAATGTGTTAAAGATATGTATTCAGTTCACTAAGCTCTTTGGTAATTATTGCCCAACTTCAAACTCAATTTTTTAAAATAATGTGGAAAAACACACTGGTAAGTGAATTAAAAACACCAAAATAAAATTGCCCCCCACCCCTAAAGTACTCGCAAAAAATACTTTTTAGAAGCCCTACACAATTCGGCCCACCGCCTATCCTAGTAATACATTAATTTTATTCTTTTAAAATTAACGCGTCTGCTAACAATAGATGGCGCACAAGCACAGAGCTCGCACGCACGCACGCACGCACGCAAACACACACATAGTGCGTACACATATTTTATCAAAGGAAAATGCAGAAAATGAGGTAACATGTAACATATACAATCTGTACACACATTTCATCAAAGATGTATAGGCTAAATGTGAGAATCATAAGTTAAAAGAATCGAAAAGTTTGAAATTTTGTGCGTACGTCGGGTTGTGGCCGTAGCGACCCAATAGATTTCTTGTAAGGTACTCCTGATAAGCATTTGAGGCACGCAAAAGTGTGACGAGACCTTTACCGAAACGTTCTATGAATATGCCCAACCGGTTATGAATACACTATGTACACTCATAAAATGAACAACATAACTGGCAGTTTTTGCGTGGGTTAACCTTAATGGAATTTTGATGCGTCCGCATGCGCTGGCTAAATCGTTATGGTGCGTCACTGAAGGCCTTTCCCAACTGCGTTCTCTTCCTGAGGTGACATCGCTTTTCAAACGACAACGCTCTTGCAGCTCCTGATAAAAAGGAGAACATGCTACACTGGACACTTTTCCAAAGAATGAATAAAGATGTGTATTTTGTACTTCTTGTCGAGTTGCTCTCAGGTATAAATTCTAACATTTATCTACCTACATAGAGATTTGGCTTTTCCTCGCAATCACCCCCGAAGTCAGGATGAAACTAGGCACAGTGGTAGGGTGCTTAGAAACATGCCGTCAGCACTCATAGATATAGGATCACACCGGGACTCGAGTCCAAGCGGAGTATCAAGGGTTAGATCACGGATTTCGTCAATTTACGCTGGTCAAAGTAAAAGGTACGAGCACTCAAACACTGGAAGCGTGATAAGGTACAAAATGTATTTTTATATGTGTGGTCTCTGCACCTTTTACCTGTGCTTCATACTATTATGCCTGACACATCTTATCATCGCTCGGGTTTATTTTTAATCAACTTTTATGACAAAAAATAAACAGACGTCTTCTTACATTTCAATTTACGATTTTTTCAATATTATAACATGTTAAGTTCACTTGTATTCAGGGCCATGCGCTTGTAAGTGAAGCTGTGCTTACATGTATAATCTACAACAAAAAACATTTGAACGTTTCTTTTAAACAATATTATTTTGGATAATTGTTAATGAATCTAAATACGCGTATACACGGCACAAATATTGTTGATGTCTATTTGAAGTGTCTTTTACGGAAACTCAGCTCGTTATTCGTTCCACGTCTTCCTATTAGGAGACTTCCGACTGACAGTGGGCTCCTCGAAACCTGGAACGACCTTATCAGCTTGCCGGCTCCCGACCAGAATCCGCCCACACTTGCACCTAAAGAGTTAAAAAAATGGACACGGCGGTGAGTATCGAACCATTGTTCAAGGGAGCCAAAGCCTTTTGTATGAGCGGGTACAAACTGTACGTTGAATGATATTGAAAGCCGATAAATGCTTCAGAACCACTAAGGAAAGTGATTGTTTAAAACGAAATGAATTGTTGCTCACCGCTGACGGTTTGTTCACCAACACAAGCACTCCGTGAGACCGTAGTCCAGTAAATTGTCTAGGTTGTGCATCTTCTGCCTTCAACGACATCCAATGAGGCAACCGGAAGTCGTCAACAGCGTACATGGGTATGCGAGAGAGAGGTAAACGAAGAAGGGTAGTGACCGTCAGGGTTGCTTTTTTGCAATTAAGGGGGTGGGTAGGGGGAGGGGTTGTGCCTTGACTACAGTACATAACTGTCAATTCCAACCTTTTAAATGAAACGGCTTAGTTACATGCACGGGCTTTTTCTACACATGGTATGTTTAACTCTTTGACTTGGATTCTTAGATATTAAATGTGTTACGTCATTGGAGAAACATGGAATGGGTTTCATATTAGTGTTTTCATTACTGCAGTCTTCGTCACCATCATTTCAATATCATTTCATATATGACTTCGTTTGAAAACATAAATTTTGTAGAGTAAGCTGCCATTTAGAAGCAAAGTAAGTGAGGCGATAATAACGAGTAAAGTAGGTGAGGTAAAAATAACAAGCAAAATAAGTGAGGGAGGCACGATAACTAATGAAGTAGGTGAGGAGATAATAAAGAGTAAAATAAATGAGGAAGGGGATAATAGCACTTGAATTAAGTGATAGTGACAAGCAAATGGGGAGATCAAGGGCGGATCCAGGATTTTGAGTTTGGGGGGGCAAGGTACAGTAATAGCCAAGATTTTGCCCGTCAGACATTCGCACCCCCGAATTGCCAAATGTAATCTGCGAGAATTTTAGGGAGGGCCATGGCCCCCTTGGCCACCCTCTAAATCAGCCACTCGAGATAACAACAAATAAAATAAATGAGGAGATATTGAGAAGCGAAAGGATAATAACAAGCAAAGTAAGTAGAAGATAAAAACAACCAAAGTCAGGGAGGCGATAATAACAACGAAGTAAGTGAAGTTAAAATAACAAGGAGGAGATGATAACAAGCAAAGTAAGTAGGAAACAATAACCAACAGTCAATGTGGCGATTATAACTACAAATTGAGTGAGGGGATAATAGCAAGCAAAGTAAGTGAGGAGATAATAACGAGCAAAGTAAGCAAGGAGATTATAACAACAAAGTGAAGCGATAATAACAAGAAAATGAGATGAAAACAAAATGCAAACTAAGTGAGGAAAAAACAATAAGCAAAGAATGTGGGAAGGTAAATAACAAGCCAAGAAAGTGAGGAGATAATAACAAGGGAAGTATGTGAAGTGATAATAACACGAAAGTGATTTAAGACTTAAGACTGAAATTTGGTCTTGCGCTTCCACATCACAATTGGTGAAAAACTATTAAGCCTTGTAACTATGCGCGCATCACAATCTAAAAATACTTTATAGATTTATCCCAGTGACCAGCAGTTACTGTAAATTCTCAGAGGCTTTAGAGATTTAATTTATTTTCAAGAAATAAACAAGTGGAGTGTAAAACCAAATTTCTACCTTAAGTCTTAGGTCAATTTTCATGAAACAAGCTCCTGGTGCGAAGAAAGTGCTGTGGTTTTCGATTTGGTTCATCCCACTGGGTGGTTACTATAGACGGGTACCTGGAGATAACTCTCGGCTCAGCTCGTTAGAAGACGCTTTATATAACAAATTAAAACGTATGGTCAAACTTTTCCGCAAGAAGCTCGTTTCCATAGGAACAGAGTGACAAAAAATAAAGTTATATAGGCTTAAAACAAAATATTTACAATTGCAGGTTTCATATTTTTGAAAGAGTCTGGTAATTCACCGGGTATTATTCGATAAAAGTACAAAACGGCCTAGTTTAATAGGTATGGCGAGTGTTACAATTTACCACGTTTTCACAGAAGACGTATTGCTAATCGCCTGGCGATACGCTAGTGTTGGCTTACTTAGTAAATAAACTTACCAGCGTTACAACTACTCCCGCTCTCCTATGATATGAGAATTATGTCACAATCTCACCCCTTTCCGAAGTTTTGAAGGTTTTTGTCTAAACATTTGCGTTTTCTGCATGTTTCTATTTCTACAGGAACGTGAATCTAGCAAATAAATAATGACCAACATTTTTGTGGCACCAAACGTTTTCTGATGCGCTGTATCGAGAGCTGTCTCCTGGTACCCGCTAATAGTTACCACCCTGAAGGATGACACCAAGCTTGTTTAGATGAAGCCATTTTCATTGGTGTACTTTGAAAATGTTTAGGTTTGTACAAGCTTGAATTCATCACGCTTTAAAAAGACGTACCCTTGAATATTGCATTGTGCAAAATGTAGAAGTACGAACAAACACGTTGTTGACGAAATTCTGTTTCATCCGTAAAAGTGTAGTAATAGAATAAATTTGTGGATTTACGTTTATTTAGTTGATGTAGTAATTTGTTGCAACACATGTAGACCTGTACTGTAAGATCGTAGATTATCGTTTGTTGTAGGACCAGTAAAATAAGCAACAACCTAAGTTCTAAGTAAGTTGGCTGCTATAGTTACTTTGCCAGAACATAATTATCATCGACTTAAGGTTATTTAGCACTATATCGACAAGGCTGTGTGTTTATCGAAATACCTAGCCTACAAAACTGCAGACTTAAACGTCGTAGACATTTTATGAACGTATTAAGCCCAAGGATCTTGATTTTGGCTTCATACCAATTTTCCATTGAGTCAGGTGACTATGTCTTTTTAGTAAAATTTGGCAAAAAGGCGCAGTCATAGTAAAACAGCGATATCAATAACATGGTTGAATTTCGTTTGTCATAAATGTTGGAGACGAAATCTCAAAAACACCGTTACAGTTTCGTTTTCTGCAAGGTTTGAGCTTTTCATTGAAATCGTATTTTCGACAGCCTTTCATGCAGAATTGGAACATTTTTGAAAACAACTCCAAACCGCGTTTTGTAAAGATAAGTGCATAAAGCATACTGTTTGAAAATTTCAATGACTCCAATCAACCATTTTTGAGATGCACGTATGGCTGTTCCGAAGAAAGCCAAATATGGACATTTTCTAGGGTCCTGCATAACCTTAATCGAGGATATTCCAGTGTTTCTCACGAGACTAACAATGAGATAGTATAAATCAACTGGTTTATTCCATAATGGCATTGTAAACCAAGGACTAAACTGAAACTAAAAATCTTGTGGAGAGAATGACCCGGACTTACCATAAAAGTTAACATCCGAATTCGTCAGAAAACGACGCAGACAAAACAGCGACATCTGTGATATATTGCAACGAAAGAATTATCCTGACTTTTGCCTGTATGGTATTGTGGGAAATCGATCTTTCCAAAAATTTTAACTACGAAGTAGCATTTGTCCTTCTCTACATCGTTTACGTAAACGCAGAACTAGTGAGGGGAACGTGCAGGGTACAAATCTCTGACATTGTCAGTCCCTCATTGTCCGGCGATTTTCACAAGTTACGGAATAAACCACGTGTGTATAAAACTGATTTTATTTTTAGACAAAGCAGATTGGGAAGCTGTCTAGCATCAAAGTAAGTGATGTCTACAAATGTAAGACATGTTTATGTACGCCTAAGGCGATATCTCAGTACGCCTGTAGAGATATCTCAATACGCCTGTAGGTGATATCTTTATACGCCTGTAAGGGAAATCTCTGTATAGTAAGCCTGTAGGCAATATCTCAGTAAGCTTGCAGGCGATATCCCAGTACGCCTGCAGGCGATATCTCAGTATTCATGTGCGCGATATCTCAATACGCCTGTAGGCAATATGTTGGTACTCCTTTAGGCGATATCTTGCAGGTGATATCTCAATGCGCCTGTAGGCGATATTTGGGATTGCATATCGACGACAATTACTGTTAGGCCCGTTACAGGTAACAGTACAATACATTTACGACATTCTATGAATACTTTAATAGGCTATTCATGTGAATTTTATGCGGAAAAATTTCAATATCTTGAAAATTGACTGCGTGAACGCAAAACTGTAATTTTCAACTGTTTTCACTCGAGTAAAAACTTTGCAAAAAATACCAGAAGAAAATCCCCAAAAGATCGGCATGAACGGTCCTACTGATGGCGTTGTTGTCGTTCTGTAGATTACAATGAGGAATGAAGCGGTTTTTTAATCGTACACTTCTTTTGCGTCCATTTTACCAGAGAACAGTTACTTTATGTCTAGCAGATAAAACTTGAGTAACGTCTCTTCGACTCTTGACTGAAGCCACTCCTAGTCAATTTCGTCTATACGTTGAAAAGAAGTACAGAAGTTGCAAACATAAGTCTTGTCAGCACGCCATAATGTTAGACACATCACGTGACCTAATGAATATAAGTCTGAAAAGATTACAAAAGTGTCAGTACAAACATTGACATTCCACTGTCTTTTTCAGTTAGAGACCTCTGTCTTCATTAAATCTAATTCCGCGAATTGTTTTAAAGTGATTATCACAATCTGGACATAAAGTTGAAGTTGTCAGCCATTGGCAATCTTTAACTGTCGATTTTTAATACCTTTTCGAGGAAGCCACAGGATACTGACACTGAAATCCCAGCATGACTAAGTAAAGTGAATGATAAGAGGACTTACTTAAAACTAAGCCAGTTGACATCACCGCATGAACAGAAATCAGTCAAAAGCATCGGTCTGCAAATTCGACCTGAAGTTCACTTAAAAAAGCGAACTCAAAACTAACCCTTCCGGATAAGTCTCTAAAATTTCCTTACAAAAATGAGAAAAAACTTGTTTTCTTTGCCCCAAAAACATCCATAGCATTCTAACAAGTTGAAATACGCTTCAATGAACCACGGGACTGAGCAGTCTTTCTAAAACAACATCTTGATTTCACGTTTGAACAGAAAGAATAAAGCGGTAACACAGACTCACCTTGTTCGCAAACATTTGTAAGTCTGGTCTGCACGTCACCTTTTGGCCACATCCCGTGACATAATGAGCATAAGTCTGAAAAGATTTCGGTTGGAGCAGAAATCTTTCCAGACTCATTAGGTCACGTCATGTGACCAATAGGTGGCGTACAGACCAGACTTAAAAATGTTTGCGATCTATATTTCCACGCCGGTTCACGATTCACATATTCATATAAAATCATCTGTGCCAAAAGTGACTTTAAGACACTTATAGTTTTATGAACGTTGTGTTTTTATTCACAACAGCAGTAGTGAATTCTGGGCTTAAGAAGACCTGTTTGCTTGAGACTTACCATTTCTTGAGGCCCGAGATTCAACAAGTTGTCTTTAGCAAGGTCCGAATCCCTAAAAACCGTTAGTTCTTACCAAGCCAAAAAATCTCTTTTGATCTGAGTATGGAACAAATTGAGACCATTTGTATTACAAGTGGTCTACATTGAAAGTTAGTTTTGATAAAAGGTGAATTTATTCTACTTTAACAAAAAACGGGCTTAGATTCTGCTCATACCAAAATGCACGTGGCCAATAAAGAAAAGTGATTTCTGTCAAAAAACAAGTTTTGATTTAGCGCAGATGTAGTTGTGACATTGGCCTTAAATTATTCCTTAGCCAAACTAGAGGTGATTTATTTCAGGACGAAATGACAGTCAATTATTACACGAGAACAAGCTAATGAAATTTCGGGTTAACAGCCCAAAGATCACCTTTAAAGTGAGTAAGGAACAAGATAAGATCAATTTACTAGCCTAAATCAAATTTTTAACAGAAAGCAATGGTTAAATGCCGCTTCAACTAGTATATGGTAATTCGTTGTTATTAGACAGGTTTCTTTTCTAGTCGTTGTAATCAAACTCTTTGTCTTAGAATCCTTTACCACGGAATCAATAATAATGGGTGAACACGTGATTTGTTAGTCTGTGGTGACAGATAGTCTATTCCGTCTATATTTCTTGCAGACACAGTAGGGAGGTGTGCAGTGGAGGAGCTAAGTAAGTTAGGCGCGAATCCGAGCTGAATGGTAACACATGTTATCATTTTTACGTTAAATAGGCATGCAGTAAAAAACCATTCCACACCAACACTCAACTTTGTAGACCTTACGTTTAGAAAATCCTAGTATACGTTTTCACTTCTTGTCATCTTTCACTCATCATCGACCATCTACATTGGATCTATTTCATCATAAAAATGTAACTTTTATTGAAAGTATGGATGACTTTTGTCTGCACGGTTAGTATTTAATCGACAGCAAAAGGCAATTGGACATGAAGAAGGATGTGAAGAAGCCGATCTGGAGCCAGTTAGGGGAGTACCAGAAAGAGAAGATGAAGGTTGTCGTTCAACTACAACAAACTCACAAGACTTTGTAAGTCGCCATCATTAACTTAGAAAAGTGATTTGGTTATTTATTTGAGATTCATACGCCCGTACATTCTGAAGCACTCTCATTTAGAGAACACAAGGCTTAAAAAGGCATTGAACGCGAAAGCTCGTCAAAATATTTTTAAACAATTCCTGACGAAAGTGCCATGCCGCATTTTCGCTACGTATATTTAATTATTGTTTTATTACTTTATTGTATTATATTACTGTTTTATATTTTGTTGTTGAGGGCCCTCTTGGAAAGCAGTGCTATCACTGAAGAGACCACCCTCATTTTAAATAGCACAATAAATAAAAAAATGAAATAAATGGGTAAAGTAGAGTAATTCACTTTTCCCGAGAGGAAATTTCCAGAAAAAATCACGAAACTCAGGATTTTTGAAATACTCGCGGAGGAAAAAATGTGTTTCTAATCTCCCTCCTACACGCGCGCTTGCGCTCACAGTCGGTTGTTTGAAGTCGCTTGAGGTCAAAGGTCACATTTTCCTTAGGAAATGTGCTACGTTTATGTCATGTCATAATAGACCGGCAGCCCAGAGCACTTAGCATAGATGAACGAGGTACCAACATCTGACCACGGGAGCATTTAAAGTCCACCTCAGTATGTACAGAAATGGACGTCTGCCGTTGTCTGCACTCTGGGTGTGACCCCTGGGGGCCTTACAAAGACCCCAAAAAATGAGCTAGACTAGATATTCGAGGTACCAACCAAAACTGATTTAAAACGAACAATAATACCGCACTGAACACCGAATGACCCATGACAGACAAATTGCACTCTGGAATGGGTCCGGCAGAAGCCAAAAAAGGACCCCCCAAAAATGAGCTAGCACATACATTCGAGGTACCACACAAAAC
>NMRA01000003.1:1428151-1525727 GCA_002633005.1 Phoronis australis | reverse complement strand
GGGGTTACTCCAGTAGAAAATGTAGGGCCTATGTGAACGAGAACTGATATTCATATTGGTGCTTTTTTCACGATCTGCTCCACTGAGGTTGTCTGCCAGTCAAAGCCAGCTGGTTTCGACAGTTGACCTCGTCATGTTTCTTTGCAAGGCACCGTGAAAATCAAGTGGCCGACGCTAGCAGTGAGTGCTGATCAAATAAAAGCCGGTGTAAAAAAGCCAACCTATAATTTCTTAATCCTGTAAAATAAGATGGCAAATAGCGACATAACATAGGAGAAGCAACCTCTCTAGAATAAGCATGGACTTGTATTTGAATTTACATGTGAGGCCATAAGATTTCTTGGCATATAAGACAAGTCACTTTTTCTAGTGCTTTGAGTCATGACCTGCACTATTGGAAAGAATAAACGTATACTGGCTAAAACAATTCCATGACAATATTGAATTAAATGATAAAATAAAACTGAACCTCTTGTTTTAACAAACAATTAAGTTTAAAATGGCGAACATGGTCATTTAATTGAAAGGAAATGCCTCCAAAGAAAATAGTAAATTGCATGGCCTACTCGAATATAAACACTAAATACATGACCGTAACAGAGGGAGTTGCTGGATATTGTAGTGTACCGAAACTGGAAAGTTCGTAGTTATTGCCTGAAGTGAGTAGACAACCGAACTATTGAGCTTGCCATTTTTACAAAATTACCTAATTATTAATCTAGTACATTTAAAATTTGTTAGCCAAGGATTTTACTTATATTAGAGGTATATGTAACTTTCTCTTATTAACTGAAAGTAAATATTATGCTCAAGGAGCAACATAATTGACAAATCCAGAAACCGAAATACAAAAAATAAAATAGTAGTATTAGTATAGTATAATTATTTTAAATTATAATTCATACTTTATTAAACAAATTACAAATTAGATAGCTAATACTTAAGAACAATAAAAATGTTTCGGAAACAACAGCAGGCAAAATGAATATCATTGGGAAGATGGACATTTTTTTCATTCTCTACAATTTTAAATTATTTTGAACTTCTGCTTAAAACTATTTCTGAATATTTTAAAAGGAACATGGAAAAATGACTGATATTACTTCTAGCTAAACTGCACATGCAACAGGAACAGGTTTCCACAAAAACGCTGTAAACATAGCAAAGGAACCGGGCTTGCCCTGAATGCTCGAGATGAATATAAATATCCGGATTCAAGGCAATCCTTTATTAGATTTCTACTTATATTACTGGAAATTCACAAACATTTTAGTCTAGTCTGCATGCCACCTATTGGCCACATCACCTGACCTATTGAGCAAAAGCCTGAAAAGATTTTTGCCCCCATCTGGACTGGAACCCAGGACCTTCTGCTATCCCTGCTATTTGTGATCTATATTTTGCACCCTGGTTTAAGATTTACATATGCAATTACTGGTAATTATGAAAAACCCTTGGTCAAGCCAAAAGTATTTGCCTTATTTGTTTCATACTGCTGTGTGCATTTTACCGGTATTTAACTTTTTATTATCAAAGAAGGCAAGTTTATTTGCATTAGTTCCCACAGCAACAATGTTCGTATTTTCGAAATTGAGCTACTGGTTGTATTACACAAGCCACAAGTCTTTGCTTTTGGTGATTGATTTATGTAAATCTATTGAATTAACTGTAGGAAGATGGTAATGTTTTTAAAAAGACCATTTCCATGTTTGGCTACATGAGTTGCCTTGGCAAACATTTTTGGATTGCCAAATTTGTTTTGCTGGTTATGTTATATTTTTGATGAAGCAAAAGGTGCTTGCTTCAGACAGTTTAAAATTTTCCAAATTTCGTGGGTATGATGTGTGTGCAGCTTAGTAATGGGTTGCAATTTCAAAACATATGGCATGGTTACCATGGCAACGATACACATCCAAGCTTTGTAACCCACTTACTGTAAACTCGCGGATTAACGCCCATGCCCGGGTAATCGCCCATCCCCGACTTTTGGTCAATTTTCGGATTAAGCGCCCACTGCTTGGTTAATCGCCCATCCCCTTGTCTCAGGGTTTCCCAATTTAAGCGCCCAGAGCGTTAACCAACGAGTTTACAATAGTTTTTTAGGAAGGGCTACTAAAATCCATTGAACATGGTTACCTGCTTATAACTCAATTGATGTCAAGCCTTCATTTTAGCAACACCCCGAAATTTCAACACACTGTCACACCAAATTATGAAATACTCGGGGCATGGCTATCAGCTTTTAACAAGATTTTGACCACAAACCTCAACAAGTTGATTTTGGCTGGCAAGATGCCTAGTTTCAAGGGAGGGTCACTATAAATGCTTGGAGCATGGTTGCCTGCTTCTAACATAAACAAAAAACAACAAAACAAACAATTACCAATTCTTGAAGGAAGAATTTAGCAAGATACCTGCATAATGGGTATAAAACTGGTTCTCAAAATATGGGCACCATTTATGCATTATTGTAACATTTACAACAAGAGCAACGCAGAGCGTTGAAATGCGCCCACAATTGCACCGCATACGGTATCCTTCTAGGGTTGTTTATTGGTACCATAAAGTGGCCAGTAGAGGGCATATGTGTAGTATGTTGTACTTTGCAAAATGGAAAGGCATGGTCATTGTCTCCTCAATAGGCTAGGGGCAAAACGTGAGTAATCTTCATAATACAAGCACATCCTATACACCAGTTGCTTAAAGCACCACAGAAACATAGAATTAAAAACAAATTTACCAACATACGAGATTAGCACAGCATTAGAATGCCAGAAACAAATTTCTACTTGGAACTTTTCCTTCATAGTCACGAAGTAACACAAAGTATACACCTGAAGACCTATGAAAATACAGAGGTCAATGTAAAATACTAAAATTGCCACTAGAGGCAAATACTAAAATTGCCACTAGAGGCATACCGGTAGTCAGAATCATCCTAAAGTCGTCATCGTCCGTTGTCAACATCACATAAATACACTTGCTAAATTTAGTAAAGATCCTGCAAACGGTTTGGGAGATACAGCCATGGGCGCAAAAAAACAAAACTGCCACTAGGAGGCGCCACAGTAGTCCAAATCGTCTGAAAATCATTGTCAGCTGTCTTCCTTATAGTAAGCACATACACGCCAATTTTCACAATCATCCTTTGAGCGGTTTGGTTGATAGAGGGGTGGACGCAAAAATACAGACTCGAAAACAGTAAAAATGGCCACTAGGTGGCGCAAACTACGTCGAATCCATCTGAAAACAGTAGGATAGCGTCATCTCACTAATAGGTGCCTACATACCAAATTTCATGAAAATCCGTTCAGGACTTTTGAAGATACAAAGGTAAGCGTAAAAAACTAAAATTGCCACTAGGGGGCACACCGGTAGTCGGATCCGTCCGAAAGTTCGCACATGCCGTCCCATTCATGAATGGAACATATCTGCCAAATTTCATGAACGTATGTCAAAGGGTTTTGGAGATAGAGCAGCGGACGCCGGACGGACGCCGCCCGGACGGACGGACAGAGATGACGGCATAATGCGTGCACATATAAATTTGTGGGCGCATAATAAGGGTAGCCCCATCAGTTCTCATTGCTTTCCATGGGGGCCCTTGGGAGGGTATATGGCACTACTGCCAAGACAAGAGTAAAATCAATCCATGAAGGCAAGTATCTGTTTAACAAAAGACTGTGGTAGAACTATAATTGTATTCAACCATCATGATCTAATGAGACAGTGACAGAAATACAATTCAACTAGTTCAACCCAGGCATCATGATTTAATGAAAGACAGTGATAGATCTATAATTGTACTACTTCAAGCATCATGAATTATAATTCGCTATCAGTTTCTTGAAGAGTTCGTAAGATGCATTTATGATTCCCCAGGACAACATGGACCGTGTGTAGTTCAAGTGAACGCCGCGGAAAAGCTTCCTCCAGTTTCTCTGGCGTTCCCGCCAGATGATGAGGAACGTCTGGTGAATGCCAACAAAGGGCCCACCCACACTAGCCATCATCCGTGTCTTTACCACATTCAGAGGGTAGAAGAGGGTACTGCACAAAGCTCCAAGTACACCACCACTGATAAAGTCATTGATTGAGTCACCAAATGAGGTCTCTGCAGTAGGTAGGCTTCTCTTGAATGGACCTCTGAGTGAGAAGAAGATTGCATTGCTGGGTCCATTTCGCATTAAAATTGCTGTCAAACCACGGTAGTACTCTTTAAGACCATACGTGCTTAGAGACTGAAAGCAGTGCAATGTGTTTTTAAATTTCCCTGAGAACTTTTTATCTTGGAGCACAGTTTGCACACGTTCAAATGGCGACAAAAATGCTTCTGTACAACCGGCCAAATTAGCTGCGATGATTTTATTGATCAAGAGCGATGACATCACCGACTCTCTTTGGAGGCGATACAGATAAAAATCGTATGATCCGAACATGATTGACAACGAAGTTGTTTTTTGCAATAGTGGTGGCAGCAAACCTCTGTAGAGACTTCTTAGACCTTCCTTATGTAGGTCTGACACAGCCTGCAGCACCTTGATGCCTAGCAACTGTTGCCTGAACATGACCTTGTTCAAGGGGAAGGTGACTGTGATGTTGACAAAGGCAGCACCCCAGCCGCACATGAACTCCGACATGTCCCTCTTTTGGGTCTGGTCTGCTGGGTCAAACACAGACTTCTCCAAAATCATCCCTGGCATCATGCCAGCCTTATTTTGACAATCCTTCAAAAAGAAACGCGAAATGGTTAATTCACTATAGTGAGAAATTGACATATTTCTGATTACTTTTCTATGAAAAAAATATTAGTCAAATATTGGACATTCTAGCATTTAGAGGAGAGCAACATTTCAACAAGCCAATGACCACCTATGTGGGGTATGCCATGTAGCTCCCTTTTAAAAGCTTGAAAGTCCAGTATTTGAATCAGAAATTTTTCTTAACATGCTAGATGGCTCAGAACATTTATGTTTCCTATAAACGTAAAGCAAGAACATGAGGTCATAAATAGATACATGCATACATGTTTTTGTGAATTGACAGATACAAACATTAGGATGCGAAAACATCCCTCAATTTTCGTTTTGCTCAGGGAGAAGCCTCAATAAAGAGACTTGCTCAGGCAAAGGACTTGGTGAGGTTGTAGGTGTATCAAGATTTTGCTGCTAGGGGAGGGGGATCACTATGAAATAGATTTTCACACAACTCCTAATCAGTGCCAAAATGCACAAAAATACCAATCTCTTAAAGAGCTATCTCAAATTGATTAATTTTTGCAGATTGCAAAAGAACAAACATGAGGTCCAATGGATGGTGGTCAATAGTATGCACATCTCTTGTACTGAGCTTTCATGTCACTGCAGAAAAAGCAACGGAAATTACATGACTTTGGAGCATCTAGGTCACAAAGAGAATATAACTTTTTGTTCAGAGTGTCACAAGTGCAGAGTGAAGTAGATTCTACTATCATTTAAAATAAGAGACAGATGCTCACCTCTTATCAGTGACAGATAAGTCACCCACACATGATTAATTGCTTGCAGGTAAAATTGCTAAAAAATTATAACAAGTGCAACGTGGTTAGGAGTTAAACAAGAATAGATAAATTGGAGAATAATCACTAAAATTTGATGCGTGGGACGTGCTCCTGAACCACTCAGCACAAAGTTTGTTGAAAATCAACGCCAAGATTACAAAAACTATCATTTGTTATGTAAACACTGCACAAATAATAGCGCATTCACGAGTCCTGCAGATGCCTGTAACCACGTGTAGACTGTCTCACTCAACATATACCCCTGGTAAGTATTCCTGACACAGTGTAAATGTATTTATTATATATCATATAGTTTAGCTTCATTCATTCTGAGTCTACGTTCAAATGAATGTGATAACTTCTATACACAAACACACTGCTTTATTATGTTCTGTCGCCTGTTGCATATCTAGGGGCATACGTATCACAAAGGCACCAAACGATTTCATCAAGATATCATGATTCTTGTAAGCACACAGTAACTATGACATTGGGTTCTCCAGTTGACATATTCTCTTACTGAGAACGCCGACACTAAAGTACGCAATTTTTCCTCGCTGATAGTCCGATAGTTACACATATTATCACTCGATAACCACATGAAGTGTCATGCGGAATTGTAAGTTCTCCTCCCATAATAATTTAAGATTAGTTTCACAGATCACACAAACATGTCAACATTGTTAAAGCAGCATTAAACACCCCCCCCCCGCTTTCTGTCAAAATAAACAAGTTTTGATTTATGCCACTTATCATCATGAAATAGGTGACTTTTCATATTGGCGCTCTCTAGAGTAATGAGAGCACGAAAGTGACTTCCAATTGATCCCGACTCAGATTTGGTAAACGGAACTTCAGTTACTACATAGTTGTTCATTCTACCATTATGAAATAGGGGACTTTTGATATAGGCGCTCTCTAGAGTAATGAGAGCATAAAAACGACTTCTGATTGATCCTGACTCAGATTTAGTAAACAGAAATTACTACATAGTGGTTCATTAATTTAAAAGCAGAGGAACTGTCATCCCTTCCCATTGTTTGATTAGTTTAAGTTCACTACTTCATTAGCTTTTTGACACCGGCTGGGATCGAAATTTTTCCCGCTTTATCACCCACAACCACTGGCTGTGTTGCGGATATTTCTTCGCAGTGGGAAATGTAGGGAACATGCTGTCCTTGTTCATCCATTAATATTTCAAAAGGTTTGCCTTATTTCGTAAGACATTAGTACATCCCTCCACACAGCAATGGAAATTTGCCAGCGTTATAATGGCAGCAAAGGTGTTAAAACACACTTTAAACCAGTAGTTGAAACCCCCCAACCACATTACATGGGATCTGTAGGTGTCGCTGAATGCTTGTCCACCAAAGACTTATCGCCGTCAAGTGGGTGAGTAAATTTCAATGTGGCGCAGCTACTTCAAAAATCCGCTATTGGTATCAAATTGCTCCTTAAACAAAATAAGTGTGACTTCTGGGCTTGGAAAGAGCTAGCAGTTAGTTAATTTCTTCAGCTCACAAATTCAGATCAAGTTGTGACCTGAAATTTCATGAGCTTTGCCTGAAGAAATAAGCTGTCGGTTCTTTTCGAAGTCCAGAGAACATCTCTAAACTGAGTAAGGAACAAGATAAGTTCAATTTTACAACCATAAGTGGCCTAAATAAAAATCTGTTTCTTACAGACAAACCTACTTCAAACCAGCAACAACTCATTACTTTCACAAAAAGAGAGTTTCCAAATTTCAAGCCTGGCATAGAAGTCAAGAACTCACATTTTTGTATGAAATTTGAGAGATTTTAATCTAAAGTAATGCCCAACTATCATGCCATATGACTGAATATTTATTAAAAACCAATTGTTGAAATTGTAAGTTTCAGTGAAATTTATCAACCACACCATCAACTGATCCTTAATTTTCATTTTCCTTGAGCCAATTGGGTGTTATATACGGTAGTCATTTTGATTATAATCCTGCCCAAGCTGTCTCTTAAAAATGGCACACCTAAGAACATGAGCAAAATAAAACTGTCAACATTCTGTTTTCAGGGCTTACGTAGGAACCTTTTCCTCACCAAAACTGGTTGGCCTGCCTATATATTCTATATATACTTGGTGCAATTATCGTGGATGTTTCATTACGCTGGCTTTTTCAATTTTTTTTATTTTGTAAAATGAATTAAGTAGACGCAATCTTTGACAGAAGGAAAAATTTTCAGGTTGACAATTTCGACATCCAAAAAATACAGGTTAAAATTTGATTCTTCAAAAAAGACAAAGTTCCTAAGTTAGCCACTAGGGGTGCTCTGTGTATTTTTTGCTTGTATTTCCGTTGCACGTATTGAATTTATAAGTAACAATGTTAGAAATATTTGTAATCTAATTCATTCAGACATAATTACAATTATCTATCTTCAGGTTCAATTTTTAAGTGAATTTTTAACTCCTGCAGTTCTGGGCGCTCGCTGGTTCCCTGCGTGTCGCTTGGTGGCCAGTAGCCAGCACGTGGGTATCACTTAATTTTCCTTGGGATTTTTTTTACACCGGCATTTCTGATTGGCTAGTCGAATTCTCAACAGGCAACGCTTTATGCAAACAAACTGGCATGACTGATGGACTGAAGTGTAAATGTGGTCTGTTGTACAGACAAATCGGTGCCTAAAATTTTTGTTCAGGAAATGTGAATCATAGAAATGGTGATTGCGCCTTTTCGGAGTGCATTTTTTAACTGTCGATGACTTTTTTACGATACTGTCCTGTATTCATACAGTATGAATAACACACCGGTTAAATCAGTCAGATATGTGTTTATTAGGACATGATTGTGCTTCAAGCTCGCGGCTATTAAACATCACTGCAGAAACAAAACATTTGTTGCGACGCCACTTGCGTGACAAGGCTAAAAATCGTTCATACTCTGCCATTTTTTCATGGTGTTGTAAAGCTAACCAATGACTACTGAGGTATACATCGACCAATACTAAAGCGCGTAACACTGCACGATACCTGCGTGCTGGTTAGGCACGCTAGGGAACCAGCGAGCTCTGGGCGGTGATCCTAGTGATGTCACCAACATGGCTTCTGTGACCTTTTAAATGATGACAGTGCAATAAGAATCAGTCAAAGTTCCTATAGATTCTACCATCAAACTTATATTCAGTAGAATGTGCCTTGGTTTTGGACACATCATGGTAGGGTCACATGACTGTGTCTGACACGGTATTTTTTAAATATTAGATCAGCTGCATCATCCCATTTTAGGTTACAAACACGTGATAATACTTTTGAACAGTTTAATTATTCCTCACTAACTTTCTAAAGAACAAGTGACCTTAGCATAACTGCGCTCCACAATCACTTAAGTCGCATTTTTTTGGCTTGACTTAGCAAATTTGAACTAAAAATCGACCACATATTTTGTCACACTCAACTTATGAAATCACCTCACAGGTATCGGAACAATTTGTCTAGCGTTTCCCTTGAATTTTTTAAATAAACTGCAAACAAAGAAAAAGATAAAGTTTGTAATAATTCGTTAAAATAGAGCCAATCCTTGAGTGTTTCATTCATATTGTTACTGGTGATTTGAGTGTCACAGTAGAAAGGATCAACTTTGTGAGCAGGGTGTTGGAATTTGATTTATTTCTTACAGTAAAGTTCAGTATTACTTGTGACATAGTTTTCTGTAATTTTAGAATGTTGTAGTATGTATCTATTTTGTACAAGTGGTTAGTATATGCCATTAGACTAATAATCGCCGTGGCCTTTGTAAAATGTGATATCCACCATGTTTTAGGGCGTTGACCGCATTGTGTAATTAGTTCAATGATTGATTCATTTTTATTTGGCAGTTGCAATAACAGTGAAATATCTAGTCAAACATCAGTCTGGTTTGCATTGAATCGGTATGTTTTGCTAATTATTGTAAGTTGTATATCACAGTCATAGTGTAGTTGGAATATAATGTTGTTATTGTCATGCATTACAAGTTTTGCTTATAATAGTTGGTAATGACGGGTAACTAGTATAGTGGTTAGTAAATGAATGTTCAGCGAAATTTGTTTAAGGAGGCCTGGAATGTGAAAAACAGACTAAATTGCAATATTGAAAGTGGTTCTCTGCCACTGAAACAGAATTTAATCAGCTCACCAAGTATTTTTAGCATTTGTGCGTAAAGATTTCTAATTTCTGTTGATATAAAAATATTTCTTTTAGTTTCAAATTTCAAAAAACTGCTCGTCCCTTCGTCAATTCTTCTCCCACAAGGCAAAGCACGTCTCCTTATTTGGTATGGCAAGATATAAATGTAACACATTTCCTTTAGGTGGAAAATGTTACCTTTGACCTCAAGTGACTTCAAGCAATTGACTTTGATTGCATCCACGCATTTATCATAACTGGGAAGGAGATCAGAAACTCTGTGGTAACTACAGAGTTTTTCCTTCGCGCGTATTTCAAAAATCACAAATTTTATGATTTTTATCTAGAAATTTCCTCCCAGGAGAAAGTAAAATACTCTGTTCTAGATGTTGCGAGATGGTACTTTTGACAGGAATTGTTTATTATAAAAGATGTTTTTGACGAGCTCCCGGATTCCATGTCTCTTTAAACAAAGTCAGTTATCAGCTATGTTAAATGTTGTGACTGGATATAGCGACACGGTTGTGACATTAGCTCTTTGTAAGGACTTTAATGTCCACATTAAACAACTATGCTGCAAATGCATATAGTTTTTCTACTGTCACCAGCCTGGTTACATGACATACAACTGCAAGATTCTGCTATTATGAAAATGGCATGTTACTAAGAAAAGTTGTCAGTCCAGAATGAAACCCCCGAAAACCTTGTAGTATTTGGTTGGATTATCACTGTTCTAAAAAATTCACACCGTCCAAAACACAACACTTAGTTTAGATTCTCAAAGGTTTGTGTCATTTTAATATGGCTAGACATTTGCATTTTTCAGGTTGAAAATTGCTCGAAGGCCTGGTGGACAGAGTTCAATTCGAGCCAAATTATGTCAACTGGTAAGATTTTCCAGGTCGAAATTTCAAAATCCAAGACTGAATTCTTGATCCAGAGTTTGGTTTATGTCGAACTCTGAAACAGTGATCACCTTAACCCTAGTTTGGGATGAGTGTATCTGAGTGGCAAAGAACTCACCTTTTACCACAAAATCAACTATGGGTTTAGAATACACATCACCTACAACATTGTTCCATAGCCAAGTTGGAGAAAATTAAAAGGCTTCAAAAGAACTGATAAAACTGCTACTGCTTGAGACTAGGCTCTCCAAGTTGGCTATCGTGTCACGCCATTTCATGTGCCAAGTATGTACTGGTAAGAAATAATTTGCAAACCCATAAATAACCGAGAAAGGGACAAATTGAGATCAATTTTAAAGCGAAAAGTGATCTAAATCAAGTTCGCATCTTCGAAGGATGAAAGCTTGTAGCCACTTTAAGCATGCAGTGGTAACTGCCAGATATTCAAAACAACAAAACCTAACTGTGCATTTGAACCACCAGTCCATGTTTTTAACTTTTTGATTTTATTCTGGTATGATGCACATAGCTTTATTTATTTCTAATGTTCAGTTTATTTTTAAAATTTGGATTTTTCAATGTTCCTTTTTATTTTGGATCTATAAAGAGAGGGGGTCACTTGTAAGAAACATGGGTACACTCAGGCCAACAATAGGGCCTACCTTTTTCCGGCCAGGTTGCATTATGCATTTAAGGGTGGGATTTTGACCATAGGAAGGGGGGGGGAGGGGTTATTTCAAGATAATAATTTTTCTCTATTATGGTATAGTTTTGAGAGGGTTCACTTTATTAGGGTCATGTTTTGATGATGCACTCTTCGAAAGGGACGGGTTTTCAGTGGAGTCCCTCGAGTTCCTTCTAGATATGCTTCTTCTTTCTACTCCACCAAACTTCAACAAGTTGAAGGCCCTGGTGGACATCACTCCGGAGACAATATTGTTGTTAAAATTAAAAAGCAATTAAGTGTATTTACAATAGAGAAGGTGTATAGTGCAGATTATAAACAACATGATGTGTACACTGTCTTTAGCCTTGGGAATGGTCTGTTCCACTCTAATCCTATGACGAAAGGCAGCGAGTTATTTAATAAACAAATCATGTCAAAATCGACTGGAGTGTGTCCCGGACGTTACTCTAATCGTAAGTAAAGTTTTAAGTTAGAAACGCGAGGCTCCTACCACTGCCACATTCATTAAGACGTACCTGACTGGCGTGGCAGTGTACCTGCGCTATCTGGGGTATGTTTTAAAGAAGTGATGCTACACTACATTTCGTAAAACAAACTCACAATCGCAATATATGCAGACTAAAACAGTAAAAGCGTACCTCCAGATCAACAAACAGCCTCCCAGGAGCTGCTCAAAAAGTAGAAACCATTGACCCCTGGCCCTTATCTCAACTACATACTGGGAGGCGCCATTTTGAAATGTAAACTACTGCGTCCTCTGTTAGAAATTTATGAAACCACTATTCAGCCCCTTGAGTTGTTCGAGGTAACCGAAATAACTGAATGAATGAACATCTTTATTACGAGCTTCACAGTTGTCCACATAGAGAAAAAATAGTACAAAATAGAATAATCTAATGAAATAAAAAAATTACTTTATAAGACAAAGTCTAATAACAGAACTGCATATAAGCAGTAAAACGTGAATGTATTAAGAACAGACGAATGCCCGTAGTGCGCGAAGTTAAAATGGTTGATGGCAACTATAGCATTCACAGATTAGGATAATGGAGTCATAAGACTTGAGAAAAAAAGCTTGCGCAGATTAGCTTCACAACACTGAAAATTATAGAGAGTGTATATGCCACTACTTCCTTTACAAAAGTTGGAGTAACCCAAAAAACGCTTTAAACGATTGTGATAGGCGTATTTTAATACTTTAAATCGGCAACCTTGCCGATTTAAGGTTACACCACTTATGAAAGCAGTATACATGGAGGAGTAAAAGGAATTTAGAAATTACATTTTAACTGCCACAGAGCACATGCGAAACTTTCTAAAGAGTGTTGGCTTGTTTATAAAGGTGTCCACGTTGTCTCGGTGAATCAGCATCACCAGATATCAAATAAAATTGATATAGTTGTTTTGCTCTCAATGTCGTACCTTTCTTTTTGGCTAAATTTTACTAAAACAGGGTCACGTGACCCAATTAATGACAGATTAGTAAAAAGTCAAAAATCAAATTTTACAGGATTTCTACTTTCAAAAAATGTTAATAGTTTTATATTACATTTTGATAAATGAAAAGGTGTCTATAAGGTTCTCCATAACCTCAAATCAGTCCGCTAAGCTTATCTTAAATGAGCTACTTTCAGTCACAGCTCTTACTATTTGTGTATATTGAAACATTGCACTGTTTTTCAGTTTACTGGAAATGTTTATTTTCTGAATTGATTCATGATACGCAAGGCACACTGCGTTACCTCAAAACAAACTTAACACAACAACAACTGTAAAAAAATCTTGAAAACGATTTTCACCCCAGCTGCTGGCATGTGTGTGACGTCAGTGGTCCAAAAGGGTCTTTGCCGATCAACATTCACTATTTAGCGAGACGGAGGTAACACATTGCACGATGGCTTTTACCAAAGAATTTTGTAAATTGTTTTTAAACAGAAAACATTGTGATATAATTAGCTAGTTAAAATATTAAAGGATAATGCCACCCGATTTAATTAGTCTTTTTTGCCGTCTTAATCGGTCTATATCCACATCGCCTCGCATACGGTCGACCTGACCTCGCCGAGAGATGTCGTGTTAACCTGTGAGGAAGGTGAGAAACGACACTAGCAACGTCAGTGGTTCATATGCAGAGTGAATGCCGTTAATTTGCGGTGCATCGTTCCCGCTTGTCCGAACTAAGCAGCTGCAAGGAAAGCGGGTATATCATTTTTTTTTTTACTTCCTCGAGAGTCCGAAATGCTTAGGAAGTAGTGGCTCATGGTAGTGAAGAATGAAAAGTACGCTGTAAATAGCAAGTATGGGGCCGTGAAACATCTCCGTGTCTGTGGCCTGCAGACGTCGACAGTGCCTCACGAATGTCGGCTTACCAAATAACTCCATACGTTCCGTTGTCTGTGCTTGTTCACGGCGCCTCTCTAGTATTTCTTCATCACTGTATTCCTGTTCGAATTGATAGCCTGTACAACTTAACGATCCACCTGCGAAGTCGGGACTGATGAGCTCTAGCTCGTCCTAAGTCGGGATTGCGAGTTGCCATGTTGGCGTTTATTACTGAGCGTTCTGTTTCAAAATGAATTATTCTCACCCTAATCAATACTTAAATAAAACTGAAACAAAGTCTGTCTCATCAATTTGTAATGCCTTTGGAGTTTTCGTGAGAGCACTGAAATGATTTGAGAAGCCAGCAATGAATAAATCACTGCGTTACCGGCTTTAGGTGCCATAAAACTAGTTGGCGGGTCACCAAGGCCGTGTGAGCTCATGCTAATTTAGTGTTTGCTGGCAGAAACTGTTGTGAAACAACTCGATTTCCATCCCACGGCCAGGTGTTAGGGGAATCTTTATTTACATTTACATTACTCAAATAATGATTGTCAATGTACAACTTCTGCCCTGTGGCCAAAGCGGAACCTGAATTCATGTCGCGGCCCCGACGAGTAAGTAGATTTGCAGTTTCGTGGCTAATTCACCAACATAACCACGTGCACATTACTTTGGCTCACTATTATAGTATTTTCTTGACTGGAAGTTTAGTTTCCACTGAACTTTGGCTGGTTTATGTTCGTGATGTTTGATCAGTTTCCGAGCCACTGGCCGGGAACGGCAATGCGGCCGGCCGCGACGGGCCTGATTGGGCTCCGAGCCACTGGACAGGATAACAAGCGTTTTGTGTTTAGAACTAAAAAAAATCACAAGTCTGAACAACACAGATCTAGGTTCTTCTGTCTGTATCTCACGGAAAATACTTCGAAATTATCTCTGAACATACCCCAAACTCCTCGGCTACGGACCTCGGGCCTGCCGAACTTTGTAGGCTACGGTGTGTCCAAATACCAATAAATTCGTAAGAGCGAAATAAAACAACACGTTTTTATAAGAACTCGGAGTATTTTTAAGGGTTTTACATCGAAGTTTGATGATTTATTGGTGTTAAACGATGACTTCATTCGATAAACTGACACCAGTAACCCGTGTTGTGAACTGCTGAACAGACTGCGTGTGAAACCGATGACGTCATTGGATAATTTCAACAC
The DNA here is from genome assembly GCA_002633005.1 of Phoronis australis. Lineage (NCBI taxonomy): Eukaryota > Metazoa > Phoronida > Phoronidae > Phoronis > Phoronis australis. The sequence goes on along the minus strand of NMRA01000003.1, from coordinate 1,510,919 downwards.
CTCCGTCTGCCGTCAGGTGTCATGTAACGCAACCGTAAGTGTCGTTATGGAGTAGAACTACTCGATCTAAATTGATACAAACTAGGTTGTTTTTTGGGTGGCATGCTCTTTTAAATGGGACAAAAACCAAATCTGCTTCTAAAAATATATATAAGCCAGATTAATAGTTTTCAAACCTTTATTTACACAAAACATTGCACAAAAACAACGCGGATTTCGTCCAATGTCACCATGGTGTAGTACCCCGATTATGCACCGAAGTGGACAATGTAACTACCCGCTGTCGTCACTTCGGTGACTGCGCCATCTGTCCATAATCGTCGTGTTCATTCCTTCAAGTTCCAGTGATCGCATAATACTAACAATCCCTACGGCCAAATATTTTCCCGACGCTATTCAAATGTCTCGGAGATGGTTTGACAGTTGTTGGGCGCCTTTTGTTTCAGCGCTGGATGAAATTGTCGAACCAGGATCACTCGTATACTTCAAGCTAAAAACCAAAGTGCGCTCTCCAATCTCCAACCTGGCATTACCATTTTTGCGTTGCTGGGAGTTACTGCACAGTTCTCATTGGGACTTGGCAGGCAGTGCACACATCACCGGACCTGTCATCGTTCCTCCAGACTCTGTCCAAAACTGTACGAACGAAAAGTTGTGAGTCAAACAAAACACTCTACAAATAACCACAAAAACTTTATTCAATCCTCTACTTTCAACGCGAGGAGGCAGTGTCCCTAGTGTGGTAGGTACCCACTTTCTTTACTCGAGGTAGTGGGCTACACTGCCAAACCCTTGAGTCAGGTTTCTAGCTCGTCCTCAATTCGATTTTAACTATATATTAATAAAGCACAAAAATAGTTTCAGGTGATCAGTTCAATGGGTCCACGTTAGCGGCCTGTGCAAGCCTGGTACAAAATGTACCAGACCGCCTGCAATTATTTTTTTTTGTATTCTTTCGACGCTATAATTTTCACTTCCACTGGAAAGTGAGACAGATTCAGAGAAAAGTGGCCAAACACAGAACTGTCACTTTTCTGCCGAAATCACCAGTTCCCTGTCAATATGCTCGACACGATCGAAACCTAGATTTTGAAAGAAAAGTTACTACAAATTCCACAATGTGGCCCAAAAGTGTTACCATCCAATTATTTTATTTTGCAATTCTGGACTGTTTGAGGGCCTCAGAGCTACCTGAAATCAAACAAATCCGCTAGTCACTGCATTGCAAGCAACACTGCTACAGTGAGCCGCTATTTGGACGTACCCGGTAAATGAAATCTACAACAGAACTATTTTTAGATTCACAATGCGTTATCAAACAAGCACACTAGGTTCACTAAGCCTACTTGCAATGTATACCTCAAAACAGCCATCAAACACAGCATACACCAAAAATATAATTCCCAGGCAAGTGCAAATTGGCTGCGACAACCAGTAACTGTACATTGCAGCCTTAGACATTTGTCGGAATATAACCGGTTGGTTGGGAGGAGGGAAGGGGGTTGAGGGGGCGGTAGAAGAGACATACAGGAAGTGCCACTAAGTGACTTTATGGAGATACGGCAAAATTCTCTATGAAAGTGTGATTTCATTCACTGAGGAATTATGCTTTACAAACGGATTCAATTTGGGAGTTCGTAATTATAGGTTCCCTTTTCCATGAGCTTCACGAATAATATATCGAGAACGTTTTTTTTCTCTTCTTTGTGATCTTTCGGTTAAAAAAGACAGCTGTCCAAGAATCCGTATGAACGGGTTAGGCCGAAATTAAAACCTACAGTGTTTCAGTGTTTCTCTTGAAAAAAGTCCACGAAAGGATTACTTGTTTATGAAAGTACGCTACAAATAGGCCCCCCTTTCGAGTATACTCTCTACACTTAGGGTTCCAAATTTTCCGGCTTCACTACCCGTCAAAGCTATACAGTAGCCACCATGATGGGCAGGGTTTGATAAAAGCGTCCGCTCGACTTCCATTGTTTTGAGCGGACGGTGTTATGCTCATAAATTACAAGCCCACAGACCACAATAGGCATGTTTAGCCTGAGGCAAAGATCTTTATCTAATTATGGCCTTGCCCAAGGATTGCCTGCCATCGCTTATCTTGGATTTCATAAAATTTTCAGTTTGAACTGAAGCGTAATAGAGTTCTTCATAAAAAATGAATATTTGTCCTTTTTTGAAAGGGAAATTTTGACCCAAGACTTAAACGAACTATCCTTGTTAAAAGCTCAGATATATCAAACATATATTGTTTAGTCTATCTGAGTTAAAAGCGAACTTGAACAACACTTTACTGGGGATTCCCTTTAAGATCAATGCGCGGCCTTGTGTAGTGAATGCTTTGTTACCTGATTCATAAAAGAATAAAATTTATTCGTGTTCATAACCTCTTTACCAATCTAATTTTACAGAATACAATTTTAACATATAGCCAAGGGTTCTGCGACTCTGTTTCAATGTTACTGTGCGCTATAGCTAACTATTTTTTTGCGCGGACACGCATAGCTGTGCCCTAGGGCTCAATCACATGGCGTAACAATGTGCTTTCAAGGTGAGAAGCGTTCTTGTTTTGCTGTCGTCAAAAATGTAGAGGAGCCAAGCCGTGGATCAAAACGGACAATGGGCTCCTACTTGAATCAGGGAGCATCGGGAGGGTCGTACACAAGTGTCTTATGTTGGTTGGTCGGCTGAGTTCGATCGATTGGTGAGCGGTGACGATTCGAAGTAGTCGGTCACTGGCAGTTAGAATCGAAACCATCAACGAGTAGAACTTTAACCGAGGTGAGTCTCATTTTTTTCTGAAAAGTACAACACCGTGGATTCTTGTCTCGATTCCTCTCCCTCTTCTTGAGTGTCGATCCAGACGCGGAATGCCCTGGTGGCAGGTCCGCTAGACCCTGGATTTTCCATTTTGGAACGTCCTGTGTGGCGTTGTCTACGGCTTAATTCAGGCTTACAAAATTTATCTTTCATAAAATCAACCCTTCGTAGAACCATAGGTTATAGGTAACGAGTATCTATGGTATAACTAGGATTCACCGAAAGTAGGTGGATGTGGTATTTCAGAGGAAGAATTCTGTTGGTCCCCCAGTTCTTTTTCATGCAATTAGCTATAATTAGCTAGGAAAGCTTTAAGTAAACGGTGCTGAATATAAGGTTGTTGACGGAACTGCATTATTAGAGATATTTTTCTGGTGGAATATTTCCCTGGCAAGTTTCAGAAAATTTTAACTTTGTTAGGAATATTTTCAACCTAAACCTTGGACTTATGTGGTGTTATTTCTTATTGTTGTATTTGGAATTTTTTGCATCATGAGTTTTCGTGATTGGATATTTGTCACATTAATAATTTTAAGGTCGCTCCCGGCGTCATTGGCGCATAAAAATTTTCATTGACGCTCTGGAGTTGCTTAACTTGGGCCAACTAGCACACTGAATTTGTGTCGACTTTGCATGATGGTCCCGAAGGTTCCCTAAGTTGACTCATAGATTTGAGGCCATGTAGGTCAATTGATCCAAATGCATATTTACTTAAAATGATCCATGTTATCGTCTGCTTTCCATTGAGCGATATCACTGGTAGCCTACACCAAAATATACCGTACTCGTCTGCGTTACCGCCCTGGGCGCTCAAATTGGGAATCTTAAAAACAGGGGGTGGGCGGTAAGCAGAGCATGGGCGGTTAAAATCGAAATTTTTGAAAAGTCGGGAGTTGTTGCTTACTGCACTGAGGACCGATGGTCATTGCCTAGATTTTACCCTGACGGAGCTTCACTGACGTCGGACTTCAAGCATATCAGTTAAAATATAGGTCGGGGGTTTGAAGTAACGGACTTCGGCGAGCTGCGCACACAATACAGTGGCGTCGTGATCCGGAGCGTGATTGGGTTTTTACGTACCTCGGTCGCTGCTGGTCATCTCTTAGAACTAAGGTATTCCTACAGGTAGGCGTGCGTTCAGTAGGGCAAGTTTCTTGAGAGAAAAGACAGATCACACCATACTCCGCTAGTTCGCGGTGTATTTAGGGGAGCACTTGATTTGGAAAGATTTGTTCCCCTGGACACACCAAGCACGTACTAATGATTGACAGGTATTCTTATTGAACACTTTTAAACAATGTAACATTTTATATACATTGTATATTTCTTTTTGAGTTCAAAGCCAACACCGCTGTTTTTCAAAGCACGTGCTCAACAATCGGAAGATACTACTACTAGGCTATAGGGGTACTCTAGACCGGCAGCCCAGAGCACTTAGCATAGTAGACCGGCAGCCCAGAGCACTTAGCATACGTGAACGAGGTACCAACATCTGACCACAGGAGCATTTAAAGTCCACCACAGTATGTACAGAAATGGACGTCTGCCGTTGCCTGCACTTTGGGTGTGACCCTTGGGGGCCTTACAAACAGCCCAAAAATGAGCTAGACTAGATATTCGAGGTACCAACCAAAACTGATTTGAAACGAATAATAGTACCGCACTGAACACCAAATGACCCATGACATACAAATTGTACTCTGGAATGGGTCCGGCAGAAACCAAAAAAGGACCCCCCAAAAATGAGCTAGCACATACATTCGAGGTACCACACAAAACCAATTCCATGTGATTCAATACATGTCACAGATCACTAAAATCCCTATGACAGACAAATTACACTCTGGGTTGTGCCCGGCAGAAACCCCCAAAAATCTCAACCACGGTATGCCATCAAAAATTTGAGCTAGACTAGATTTTCGAGGTACCGGCCAAAACCGATTTTAAACGAACAATAGTACCGCACTGAACACCAAATGACCCATGACAGATAAATTGCACTCTGGAATGGGTCCGGCAGAAACCAAAAAAGGACCCCCCAAAAATGAGCTAGCACATACATTCGAGGTACCACACAAAACCAATTCCATATGATTCAATACATGTCACAGATCACTAAATGCCCTATGACAGACAAATTACACTCTGGATTGTGCCCGGCAGAAACCCCCAAAAATCTCAACCACGGTGTGCCATCAAAATTTGATCTAGACTAGATTTTCGAGGTACAAAATACACTCTGGATTATGCCTGGCAGAAACCCTCAAAAATCTCAACCACGGCCTGCCATTTTTGAGACAGTTAGATTAAACTGATTTAAAACCAACAATCGTGCTGCACTGAAAACCCAATGACCCGTGAAAGACAAATTTTACTCGGAAATAGTCTACCAAAAACCCAGAAAGGACCTTAAAAAGTGGAGGTACAATCGTTCATGCAGCTTTCCCCTGCTAATTCAAGTACTCGGGTGGGAAATCCAAACAACTAGACAACAAGATATTAAAAATTGCAACACGAACATCGAAGTACACAATTGGTGACAAAAGTTGTGGATTTAACGAGTTAACTGCAAAAAGCGGGACCGCAGGAAACAAAAACTAATTATAAAAAAACTTTCGTTCACTAAAGCGCGTGTTTACTCTCATGATCACTACAAGCAAAAAGCAGACGGGTGTCAAGATGTAAGACAGTTTTAACTGTCTTACAACTCGCCTAGTGGTAACTTTTTGAAGAAATTTTTACATGATGTCGAAATTCAGTGTAGTGTATAGTGTTTGCAATGTTTTAGTTTCGCGGAGTCATTTGTCGATGGCCGACATTAAGGTCTTCCGTGATAAAATACAAATCACCCCTAATTTGGTGCGCAGCCACGTGGCAGAGTCCCAATGCTATTTAAGTAAATGTATAAACAACGATGTGTTTCGGTAACAAGGGTTCTCGCTGCAGCATTGCCTGAAAATTGCATGCAATGACAGGGTGTGACGTCACAGCAGCAGGGAAAGTGAGGCCTCTGGAAATCCTGATGAAAGACTCATCTGGGACACTTATCACCTTCTTCTCAGAGTTAATAAGCGTAGATGTCCCAGACGGAAGAAAGTTAGAAGAAGACATATTCCTCCTATTTAATGAAGGGAGGAGTCAAAGATGTCAATGAAGCGTCGATATCTGAAATTAATAGAGATGACCGGAAAAATGAACAAGGTAATAACTGTAATTGATAAAATATAAAAAAACGAAAATAATTTCAATTTTTTTCATAGTGTTAAACCAAAATGCCCAGTTTCACGTCAAAAAACAGTAAATGGTGATGAGATTTCATGCGCGCACCCAGGGGGGCTCGGGGGGGGGCTCGAAGGAGCCCCCCATTTGGCGAAGTGGGCAAAAAAGGTCCGCCTCAGAGAAACAAACAGTCCGTGGAAACGAGACAAAAGTCCACTAAAAAGGCGCAGACGCACAGTTCACAGTACTAAAGGTGGTACACCGTTGGTCCTCCAGCTTTTCTGTTAGCAAAAGGTCCACTTGGTCAGAAATTCGAGCCCCCCCAAAACTAGATGTCCAACATCAAGAAGATTGACTGCGCATTGCTTCCTCCTTGCCGAAAGACACTATTGAACAAGCTCAAACGAGCCCATTATGTTGCCTTGCTCTGAGGCCAAGTGGATTCGGCCGATCCGGGAAACGGTTTGGATCCTCTTACCTACGGTTGGAAGGTAAAAGATGGATACTACACTCCCAAATGGTTTTGTGGATCTGCCGTTCCTGATGTCCTTTTTGGAGGTGCTGATCTTTTACAAGAAAACCAAGCCGATCAAGAGGTAAAGGAAATGGGCTATGACGAAACAAGCGAGCCCGAATCAAGCTGGAGTAACAGTGACGAATCTGATATTGAAACATATTAAAAACTAACAGCAAACTACTGTTGACATTAAGCATATAGTATGTAGCTTGATGTTCTTGTCGATACAGTGATTTTGACTATCTGTTACTATGCTGTTTGAAAGTTTTGGACACATCATGGTAGGGTCACATGACTGTGTCTGACACGGTATTTTTTAAATATTAGATCAGCTGCATCATCCCATTTTAGGTTACAAACACGTGATAATACTTTTGAACAGTTTAATTATTCCTCACTAACTTTCTAAAGAACAAGTGACCTTAGCATAACTGCGCTCCACAATCACTTAAGTCGCATTTTTTTGGCTTGACTTAGCAAATTTGAACTAAAAATCGACCACATATTTTGTCACACTCAACTTATGAAATCACCTCACAGGTATCGGAACAATTTGTCTAGCGTTTCCCTTGAATTTTTTAAATAAACTGCAAACAAAGAAAAAGATAAAGTTTGTAATAATTCGTTAAAATAGAGCCAATCCTTGAGTGTTTCATTCATATTGTTACTGGTGATTTGAGTGTCNTGATCTGTGACATGTATTGAATCACATGGAATTGGTTTTGTGTGGTACCTCGAATGTATGTGCTAGCTCATTTTTGGGGGGTCCTTTTTTGGTTTCTGCCGGACCCATTCCAGAGTGCAATTTGTCTGTCATGGGTCATTCGGTGTTCAGTGCCGTACTATTGTTCGTTTTAAATCAGTTTTGGTTGGTACCTCGAATATCTAGTCTAGTTCATTTTTGGGGTCTTTGTAAGGCCCCCAGGGGTCACACCCAGAGTGCAGACAACGGCAGACGTCCATTTCTGTACATACTGAGGTGGACTTTAAATGCTCCCGTGGTCAGATGTTGGTACCTCGTTCATCTATGCTAAGTGCTCTGTGCTGCCGGTCTACTCAGTCAGCTGCCAAAACGCTTGTAAAAAGTCATCAGGCAAGTCAAAAGTTCAAAAAATAAGGTTTTGACCAGGTGGAACATGGACAGAATGTTCGACTTGCGCTAATGACAAGTTGATTTTTTGCGCTCTTGCCTTTGGTTGGGGGCTTCCATTTTGGTGTCAGGAGTGAAAGTCATTAAAAACATGCGTTCAATCAAGACGAGAACAGCGACACAAGTTGGCTTGTCACAATGGACCATGTCTTTTTTATTTCAATGCTCAGGGTGGTTATGTTTCGTATACTGTCACGGAGAATCACAGAAAGGCTGGCCACGGACGTGATATCCCTGTCAAGTACTGCTTTGCTGGTCTCTACAGCAAATGAAATACATTCGACAAGCGCTGTCTCAGTGATAAGTACATGTACATGCCGACAGGAGTTCCGGGCGTGAGCCAAAGGAAACAATTGTGTGTCCTTCAGTAAAGGGCATGAGAATACGGGTATTTTACCGCCATAGTAAGGCAAGGTCCCGGTTCCGCTAAGACTGATTGATTGTCACAGAAAGGTAAGCGAGTTGCGCACGTTTTGGAATCTTAATTTTGTGCGACTAACGTTCACAGAAGCACAGATACTTTTACGGTCTCGATCATGAAAAATTGGGGTTGGGCGGTAAACCAAGCATGGGCGCTTAAAAATGAAAAATTGAAATTTTCGGGGGTGGGCGGTAAGCCGAGCATGGGCCGTAAACCGGACGAGTACGGTAGAACATTTGGCCCTGCTCACGCCTTCGGCCCTCAGTATTGTTTCGATTTCACGTTCTTTCCTGAATCCTATCATCCATAAATCCATTTTAACATTAATATTCATTCGTTTCAGCTGTTGGTTAGAAAGTAGAGTAGACTAGGGCGAGGCCCTCGGACACTGAGCTGCGCATGTTCGGGCGAGCTCGCTTTCTGTCCTCACTGTGGTTGGAGTGGACGTGGATCGAGCGGTAGGGCCTGGTAGGCTGGTGGTGGTGTTCTTCCTCTTGTGGAGACGAGACGCTGGCTGGATGGCAATAGCTTAGAGTTTGATTATCATGAAGCCGGCATATTGGCAATAGCTGTCATGTTAGTCCTTGGTTGTCTTTATACTGCCCCGTCGCCCCCTCGGAACAGTTACCAGTAGCGCAGGGCCCGAACCCTTGGTGCTCCAGTGCATGTTTGTCACTAAAGTTTGGTTGTCTTTATACAGCCCCGTCGGGACAGTTTTTACCTGTTGAGCAGGGCCAGAACCCTTAGGTGCTCCTGGAATAGGCTTGTCACGGAAATGCGGCTTAGTGTGGCTTCGCGGAGTGACTGCAGCCTGTCGGAGACAGTTTGCATTCCGGCGAGCTCGTGTAATTTGTCAGTTCGGGAGTGTCTGGACCGTCCGAGAGCAATTCTCAGCCCCCAGTTTTGTACTCTCTGTAGGTTTTCGATTGTGGAAGGAGCACAGGTTGAAATATCGATCGCGTCGTTTTCGAATAGGGGTCTGATGAACATTTTGTGGATCACTAGTAGGCGGTCGCTCCAAGCGCCCCACCCTGTGCCCTTCAATCGATACATAAGCTTGACTCTGGTTGTGGCACGTGAGGTTGTAACGTGAGTCTTTGATCAAGGGTTACCCCCTAGCAGAGTGGCCTCTGCTTTTGGTGTGAGCCTGACACCAAATAGTGAAAGACTGAACGGTCGCAGTTTGCGTTTGCGGTGAAACAGGATGACCTGTGATTTTGCGGCATTGAGTTTGATGCGCCAGATGGAGCACCAGTCCAACAGTTTTGATAGTGCGCGCTGAATGCGTGCTTGGACAACTGTCTCTTGTTTGTCACTTGTCCAGAACCCGAGATCGTCAGCGAACTGGGATATCTGAACTGTGTCTCTTGGGTGAACTGATAGGTCGTTGACAAAGAAATAGCAACGGACTTAGTACGGGCCCCTGGAGGGTGCCGGCCCTCAGTTTCACCGGTTGCGAAACGGATTGTCCCTGTCTGACCGAGATGCATCTCTCTCTCTCAGGAAAGATGACAGGAGTCTAACCATTTTGACTGGTAGACCTATATTGGAGAGTTTGTATCTCATGCCGTCATGCCATACAGAGTCAAGGGTTTTTTCCACATCTAGCATTATGGCTCCGGTGCAAAAGTTTTTGCCCATTGCCGGTTTGCCTTGAGCTATCAGTCTATGGATGTGTTCGGTTCCTTCACGAGTTTTCCTATAGGCTCTCTGCCAGCTGTTAAAGAAGCCTTTAGAATCCAATTCTGCGTTGATTCTATTCGTGAGGATTCGTTCGAACGTTTTGCCAATCCATGATAGCAGACTGATTGGGCGGTTGTTGGCCGGGTTAGTGTGGTGTTTGTCTGGTTTGGGTATCATGACACCCACTGCGCTTTTCCACGGTTTGGGAAAGTGGCCGATAGCAAGGCATTTGTTGTATATCTCGGCTAGCCTCTTATGGAGAGGCAGCGAACATTTTGTCAGAACGTCGTAGGTGATGGAATCGCTTCCTGGGCTGCTGTTTTTTCTTACACTTAGAAAGTGTTCGCCTGATCTCGAATGGCGTTATTTCAGCAAGCATTTCGTGGTCATCTCCGCGTTCTTGTGAAATTGTGTTAAGGGTATTGAACAGATGTACTTTTCGGACCATTGCACAGTCCACGAGGCGTTTTGTCATATTGCAGAAGATCGGGCCTTCGTGCATCCTGTGGGTTCTCTCTAGAGTTTTGGCAAACACTGTGGCCTTGTCTGAGTTAGAGGAGGCAGTTGTGTTGTCATGAATCAGTGGTTTTGCAATCTGGTGGTTGTGAGTGCCCGTGCCTGTAATCCTCTTAAAGGCCTGCCAAAAACCTTTGCCCCTTTCCTCATTTAGAGACTCACAGAATTGCATGTACGATTGCCCTTTCTCCTGTTTGACAGCGTTCTCGACACGTCTTTTCAGTACATTGTAGATGTTACGGTAGATCGGGTTGACAGGGTAGACGTGGATCTTGCGCCTGACTTTGCGTTTGAGTCGGATAAGAATCAGTGTGTCTGCTGAGCAACGCCATGTGAATGGTCGAATCTTCACAATGGTACAGTTTTTATCCAATGCGTTGTTTATAGCATTGCTTAACGCTTGAGAGGCATGATCAATATCGGCTGGACTACGGAGTGGGCTCTCCGTACATTCTATGTTCATCTCCACATCCCACTTAAATTGTTGCCAATTCATTTTCTTAAATGAGCGCTTGTAAGCTTGTGGGTGGGAGTCGAGCAGACCTCTGGTGTTTTCTAGTTTCAGGTGCACCGGTAGGTGGTCACTCATGAGGTCGCCCTAAACTCGCATTCATGCACTGAGCTGAGTAAAGATCGGGTAATGAATATGAAGTCGAAGACTTCGCGGTACTGGATCTGGCGGCGTGCGCCAGTCCACTGCTGGTAAGTGGGCTCACCAGTGTCGTTGACTAGATGAAGATCTGAGTCTTCTACGGCGTCGAAAAATAACTCGCCTGCTATGTCAGTTTTTCTGTTTCCGAAAAACAGATACTTGGAGTTGAAATCGCCCACAAATATGTACTGTCTTTAAGAGTTTGTGAAGTGCCTGAATAGGTACTTGTCTACAGCGCTCCCCGGAGGGTTGTAGATGGACACGATTGCAATAGTTTTGCTGTTGTTGCGGCACTCAACCGACACTACTTCTGCTCTGAGCATATTTGTGTCTATGGGAGTGAAATCAACTTCTTGCCTGACAAGGATGCCCACCCCGCCACCCGAGCGGTCGGAGCGATCTTTTCGGACAAAGCTGTAGCCAGGTATTGTGAATTTGGTCGTGTCGGATAGCCAGGTTTCTTTCATGGATACTACGTCTGGTTTTTCGTCGGCAAGATGCTCTATTAGAGTTTGCCGTTTACCTCTCGCCCCATTGAGGTTAATGTGTAGTAGACTAGCCATGGCGGAAACCCGTGGTGCACTCTTTAGATACTGTCTATTTTCACTGTCTGGTCACCAGCTGGAGGATCTGTGAGCTATTCAGATCTGTTTTGTAGTTGGTGTTGACGGAGTCAACAATCAACTGGCTGACTTCTTCCTTTCCGAAGTCGAGCCCAAGTTTTGTTATCATTATGCCCACCGCCAGCTCGGTGAGCGTCATAGCCAGTCTGAGGACCTTTAGATAGTTTAACGGGCCCTTTGCTGCCTGAGCGTATGACAGCTGCTTGGTTTGGTTGCTGATTTATTGTCAGTGTAGTGACTACAGGACTTGTGGTTTGCTGGGTGGGGGCCACCGCAGTTAGCACAGGTCGGTTCTTTCTCCAGGTTGTCACACTCTGCAGACTTGTGGTTGTTACCACAGTGATTGCATTTGTCAACTTCGGACTTGCAGTCTGAGCTGAAGAGGCCGTATTTACGACACTTGTATCATTGGAGGACTGCTTCTGTCTTGTATTTTTCAGACTTGCGCCTCATCAGTCCTATGAGGGCACCGCCTTTAAGGATTTTATCGTATGTCTCTCTGTCAGCTGTTGGTTGTCTGAGTTTCAAGGCTTATAAGACTTTGTTTATTTATTTATTTATTCATTAATGCAATATTTATAATGAGGGTAGCCCCATCAGTTCACACTGCTTTCCATGGGGGCCCTCAGTAAGGCAAAAACAAAATTACAAAATGACAGACAAATTTAAGTAATAAGAAAAGAATAAGAAATTAACACGGAAAGACTGATGAAGCAAAATGAAAAAAATAAAAAATTAAAATACGATAAATAGAAGATAAAGAAATTAAGACAAGATAATTAAGTAAAATATAAATATTAATATGAATATAAAAAATTAAAAACAGACAATAAATAATTAATAAAAGTAAGACATTATATAAATAACAAATGAATAAACATGCAATTCTTAGACACTACATGAAGTTAAATCTATTTCTTATAATTCTTTTAAAGATTAGAAAGGATGATGTAGATTTGGCATCTGCAGGGAGAAAGTTCCATAAAAAGGGTCCGCTGTAGGAAAATGGTTTTTTCCCAGTTTCGCTTCTGCGTTTAGGAAGATTGAAATCAGATGATGATGAGGACCTAGTATTGTAGCGATTAGTAGTCATCTTAAACTTAGAACATAAGTAGGATAGGACAAGACCTTTAAAACATTCGTACATAGAACAAGCAGACAGGAATTGATGTCTTGTGTGAATTTTCATTATACCAGTTTCTTTATGAAGGTTTTCGATGTTAATATCTCTAACACCAGCTCCCAGAATAATCCGGGCAGCCCTATTTTGGATAACCTGGATGGTTTTCATATTCTTGCCTGATGCTACACAATAATCTAGGTGAGGTTGAATGATAGCATTAAACAGGGTTTTCAGTGTTGCTCTGTTAACAAAATTACTGATGCGTTTCAATACGCCAGCTTTCTTAGACACCTTTTTTTGAGATATAATCAACGAGGTGAGAGAATTTAAGATTTTGATCATATATAAGTCCCAGATATTTAAAGGAATTGACGTTCTCAATTGATCTTCCATCCATAGTTAATTACAGGGTTTGGTTTCTAAGTCTTTGGGATGTGCCAAATAGAAGAGTTTTAGTTTTAGAAACATTTTAGGATAGTTTATTGGATACAAGCCAATCTGAAATGATTGTTAGCTGAGATTGGCCTGGATTTCAGACGAGGTTCTGCCTGCAGACAGTATTGTTGTGTCATCCGCGCATAGAGAACAATTTTAGAATTTTGAATTACTGAGGGGAGATCATTGACAAAGATGCAAAATAGCAAGGGCCCCAGTATAGACACCTGGTGAACACCTGTTTTAACGGTTTTGAGATCAGAGATATCTTTGCCGACATGGGTAGCTTGAGTTCTGTTACCACGATACTCCAGAAACCATTTGGCTTCCACACCGTTGACCCCATAGGCTTTAAGCTTCTTTAACAAGATAGTGTGGTCGACGGTGTCAAATGCTTTTTGTAGATCAATAAAAACAGCACCAGTCAATAATCCTTGATCCATATTAGAATAAATATGGTCAGTGACGTCAATGTTAGTAGTTAATGTTGAATGGAGTGGTCGAAAACCAGACTGGACATCAGTCAAGAGGTTGTTAGTTTGGAAGTAAGAATGAAGTTTTTTGTGGACCCATTTTTCAAGGATTTTTGATATAGACGGCAGAATTGAAATGGGTCTGTAATTTTTGCAGCATGATTTGTCACCGTCTTTGAAAAGTGGAGTAATAACGGCGGATTTCCACTCTGATGGTATGGTTGATGTTTTCAATGATAAATTGATCAGTGAAGTAATGGGCTGTGTCTGTGTCGGGCTAGGTTGCAGTGGCCCGTCAAAAATTGAATGACGTGTGTTATACCCAATCTACCCAGACTCAGAAGGCTTTTTGAACCGTTTGGTTCGATCACGTTAGGAAAATTCTCCTTGGTCTCTCTGCAGGAGTTAAGTGATGCCCACTGGGCTGCTGACTGGGTATGTACCCAGTTGCGTATACTCATCCTGCAACATCAGTAAGATACCGGGATAGCAGGTTCAGGCACAAAATGCAGAACGCTTGCTCCTATCTTTGCGAGTCTGTCTGCATTCTTATTGCCATCAATTCCCACATGGGCCATGACCCACCGTATATTGACGGCTCTTTCAATTGCAAGCTTGTTAAGCTCATTAATACAAGCATTAACACAACGAGAGTTGACCCTTAGTTTCTTTAAGGCTTATATATTGCTGCCTGACTATCTGAAAAATGGTAATTGGCCGATTGCCAAGCTCAGTGTTATATTGTTGTGCCAGTTGAGCAGCTCTATTAATTTCAGTGATCTCGGCCTGAAACAACGTGACAAAATTGCCTAGGGTTTTTATGTTAGGTAAATAATGCAATATCATGTTTGTTAAATGGTGACCTCATTACTTTGTTTGCTGTGCTTGGTCAGTCTTAATGTTTTGAACACGTTTTTGGTTGAAAAACGTTATCATAGGTTACAAACTGGGTAGTGGAATTGTTCCTTATTTGTTAATATACTATAAGGGATCGGTGTTTATTTCCTTGTGATATTTAGTATTTTAATTAAGATTATAGCACCGGATGGTGTTATATTGCGAATTATGGCAAAACTTGCAGCGGTTGTCATGCGATTGGTTTGTAAAACATAGTTCGTTTTTAGAGGATGACTGATGAGCACACGTTGCTGTTGATGAACAATAGTTTGTAGGTTACAGTGTACTGCTTCACGTGGTCAAGGTCAAGTAGGGTACAATAATCCGATGAGTTACGAATCGACGGCAATTGCCGGTTCATCACGGAAGGTTACGAAAGTGGAGTTGTTAATTCCGTGACCTTCCGTGACAAACCGACAATTTCCGTGTAGCATATTGCTGGTACGCAGCGACTTTTTGGGAAGATTTTTGTGCTTAGACCGCGAATTTTTTGCGAACTCGATAGAGCTGGACACTGTAAATGGTTTTGGCAGAAAGAAAAATTCCTCATGGTTTGTTGACCTTCTGTTTTTTAAAATTTATTGAATTTTGTGCTATGGAGGACTGAAGTGAAGCACCCGTGGAATTTCTAGTCCCGAGTGTCATACCTTGTAGTATATATATAGTGTATTGCGGACGATCAGAAGCTGAGGAGGCCTGTGGTTGTAAGCTGTCCTGTGAGCAAAAGGCAAAGACATTCTCTACACAGCCCAGTGGCGGATTTAGAGGGGGCCCAAGGGGGCCATGCCCCCCTAAAATTCTCCCTAATTCCGTTAAGCAGTTCGGGGGTACGAATGTCTGACGAGCAAAATCCTGGCATATACTCTNAACTCAAAATCCTGGATCCGCCCCTGCAGTCCAGGTAAAGTTACTACTGCAGTATAATGGATTCAAACCATTAAATATCGTGTTATTTACCAGTGTAAACCTTACTTTGAATAATGTTCTGTTATCTATGTGTGCTTGTCCTGAAAAGCCATGTTGCGTAATTGCAATACTAGGCACTGTCATCACCATGCCAACACCTGTGCATAGTCTTCTGTTTGACCCTAGGTAGGGTTAATGCCCAGTTTGTGCTAAATTTTTTAGCAAAAGCACAGTAGTTTGTTTTTTTCTTTTGCGCATTATATCTATTCTTCTAAACAATATTTAAGTCTGACTTGTTAGATTGTAATTTTTGTGTAAATAAAGTAAACAATTTGCTTTTTTGTGCTACCGGGTCTTTCGTCCGTTGTCTCTTTGAAATCACATTCAACATCATGATTGTATAGGATCTCAACCATTGTCTTTATGAACTTATTTTATTGTTTATTACTCGTTATATGTCAAGATTTTACTTTGAAACCCACGTAATGTAGTACCTAAATTGAATGAGCTAATCGATTTACTGATTAATTTTTAGATTCCAAACGACAAGGAAAACCCTTGAGTTGGGTGATGTGTCACATTTGCTGGAGATGAGAGTGACTTGGTGGCGATCATGAAAACTCTGACTGTGACGATGAACTAATACTAGTATACGAGCCAACCGTATCCATGGGTGCAGTCTCAAAAAATAAGGAAGAGGTTCATTTGAAGAAAAAGTCGAGATCGACGAAAACATCTGCATTGTGCACTGGTATGGCAACAAGCCAGTAACTGTCAAGTCACCTTTGTTGGTGCTAGTCCAACTGATAATGTTAGAATATGGGACAAGTGCTCTAAGGCCCATGTCTAAATTCCAAGGCCATCTTGAAACAAGTTTATGGGTGATGTCGACCTGTTGGATGCTCCGTCAGCAAGGTACAACTACGGCATCACACCCGGAAGGTGGTATATGTACCTTTTTGGCACATTATACCCTTGTCGTGGTCAATCTTTGGCTTATGTACCAAAAAATGTGCTCTTCAATGCCCGAAGGTGAGCTCATGAAGCTGAGAACTTTCCAGGCCAATATTGCGAAATCATTGTGCAAAACTCCCAAGCGAGGCCGGCAATAGTTGGATGAGGTTAAGTCGCCAAAACCTGCATCAGCAAAGATGACAAGAAAAACAATTGTTCGGCGTGACGTTAGCTACAATGGTGTGGGTTGTTGACCCAAAAAGTTTGCTAAAAGAGGTCATTGCAAGTACTGTGTTGACGGCATACCGGAAGTGTGTGGGAGAAATGCTTCATTTCACGAAAAACTGTTTCTGCTTCACTCACAATATGTTTTCTTAGTAGTGAGTGACGTCATTTGCAGTCTGGAAACAGATAAACTCTAGCGCCTGTGTCAGCAACATGAGAAAAATCTGTGGACGAACTCACATGTCGTAGTCACGTTTTGAAGATCGTCAGCGTGACTGTGTGAGTGAGCGAGCGCGTGCGTGTCATCAGCGTTCGTTTGCCGGAGTAAACGCAATGTAAAGACTTAGGCCTGCATTGTAACTAAAGAAATAACACAAGAAGTATCACGAGAACGCGTTTTATTCAGCACTTTCTGATCACATGTACTATCGGTAGGGCCTAAGGCCGAAAGTCATTGAGTCGCCGGGTGACTGGATGCGTGACAGTCTGAGTTATTTTACGGGAATTGGTATTGTGGAGAACACTAGGTTGTACTCTATTGTTTGTGGTTTGTATTTCTTGATATTCCTTTCCTATTTTTTCCATGTTTGTTTCACTGTATATCTTTTATACTGCAGCACTGCAGCAGTATTGTTGCTAGATAGTAGATAGTATTCATTTAACATATTTTTGTAGTAAGTTATGGACACAACCTTTTTTGAAACCTAGGGAAGATCCAAAACTTTGATTTTGTGATGTTGTTTGTATAATCGTTACTGGTTTAATATATAAGGCATTTGTTTGAAGTTGCAGGTGTTTCATTTTTACTATAAATGTATGCGTGTTACATGGGCGGTGCACTACAGGGAGCTGTGGGCTATAGCTCCACACTTTTTTCAGTGCTGCAATGCCAATGTGTTAGCTATAAAAATCATGACAAAGTAGTAGCGCTATATCAGCGTGTGGTTAAATTTCGGCGTTTTAGGCATAAAATAGTATAATAGCCTGCACGGTAGGCACTTAAGCAGCGCCTACAAGCCTCTCATTTGCGGTATTCATTTGCCTAATTTTCGAGCGTCCGTTTGCAACTTTTAAAGTTCAGAGATATTCACGGATTTTGCGAGGGGTAAGAGATATGTTAATATATTGAACATTTTGAAGCAGTGAACATGGTCCATTTGTGTTAAAAGTAAAATTACCAATGACCTGAATTATCACAATGTCTCTTATAAAGCAGCATGTGGAACGAGTATTTTTAAGTAATATTGCAGCGAAATCCAAACGTTTTTGTGACGGAGGTGTTGGAAGTATTTTTAAATAACATACTACTTTATCAGGGCTAAATTGCTAAAATGTTGTATCACTGACTAATCATACCACTAGACTTTGAAGCAAACAATGGTATTTTCCAAACTGGTAATACGTGGGCTTAAATGCAAAGGCAACTATTTTTCATGTCATTTTTAGCAAAAGTAAGGTTCGTTGATTATTCCAGACCTGTTTTTCACTTAATTACAGCGTTTCGTAATTTAATTAATTACTCGTTCTCTACTCCGGAAGTGACGTTTTGGGAGGCAAGAATTTCGCACTAATTTGGTTCTGCTTTGAGTTTACTGCGAGAATCTCTACTATACTTTTGTTTTCGTGCTGTTTTTCTAAAATTGTCCTCACCACTTCCCATCGACGAGTATTCTACGACAAGCTAGGTTGTTAGAGAAATCCAATTACGTTGGATTGTTAAGTTTGTAGTGACTTGAAAATGGCTGGAATCGGCAACCCATACCACAGTGACATTAGTGAGACATTGTTCATAACAGTGGTGACGATGACTCACGGGCAGTCAGTGGGTGGGTATATGTTTGAGCCCGAGTATAATATGGCAGAGTACGCACAGGCAGAACTTGTCCGAGTGTCCCGCGACACACTCCCACTGGATGGTGACCTGAGCACCCAAACTGCTTATATCCTGTCCTTGTGACTCCCTCGCCACACACCTGGCACCGTCGAAATAGCTCCAATACTTTAGACAAGTCCTCAATAAACTTATCAAAGTTTGGCTCGCCGATCTGTTCATTGGACGACGAATTGTCCTCGTCACTGTGTGTCGAACTGGGCCTCGTATTCACTCCCACTACTCAACATCGCTGCAGGGCTGCTTACAGGCTCTGGGCTAGAGACAACACTGAGCACAGGGCGAATCATCGCTAGTTCCGGAATTGCACCCTCTGGAAGTACGTTCGGAGGCACGGCTGACAGTAGATGAAGCCTTGCCTCCAGTCACTGTACTGGCCACAACTACTCGCGAGGCTTCTCGCTTCAAAAACGTACTTCTCGGGGGTAGCGACGGGGCACTGCCGGGAATCAATAAGGACGGTATGGCACCCTTCTTCAGGCGTTGTTTCAAAGGGAACTTCATCAATTAAGCCTACTTATCTCTCTCGTAATCTGACGGCAGAAAATACTTGCCACACTCGGTAACCCTTCACTACTTGTGAACTTTTCGTGGACGGGTAACGCTGCGTTCTTCACACGAACTAGCCAAAGACGGCGAAGTGTGTCATCGTTCAGAAAGCGATGCAAAGGTACTTTCAACGCGCGTGAGATGATAATGAGTATATCCTGCTACACAGCAACATTGTGGCATGTTGACTGACGGTAAACAAAAGCAAACGACGAACGAACTTGTCGCAACCGAGGTAGAACGATGACTGACTCGACAGCTCTCACAGTCATACTATATGAAAAGAAATTGGCGCGTAATTCTTGCCTCCCAAAACGTCACATCCGGAGTAGAGGACGAGTAATTAATTAAATTACGAAAAGCTGTGATTAAGTGAAAAATATGTCTGAGATCATCAACGCACCTTATTCTTGCTTAAAATGACATGAAAAAGGGTTGCCTTCGCCTTAATCGTGCTTGTTGTTACAAGTGTCACAACAGCATGAATGAGCCTTTATTGAGGGCTCAATATCAATCGAAAATTGCTGTGTTTACATCAGAGCTTCAAGAGACTTCAGAAAATGTTAGATTGTCAAAATACTGATGTAATTTAATATGCTTGGAGCAAAGGTCATCATTAGCTATGCATAGCAGGTCTCACTGGCTGATGCACCGTGAAGTTTCAATTAGATTGGTTCAGCTGATAAGGATGAGCCCCTAAAAGACTTCTCAGACCAGGCCCGATCCCTGGAGCACACGAGGTACTTGTAGACAACTGTCAAGCTTGAGTTCAATCAGTGAAGACTTCCCGACTGACAACACTCATATGTAGAATTAAATGGCCACATTTGCAAATAAACGTGTCTTACTGGCGATGCTAGGGCCTAATCCTTTCGATCAAAATCGAATATTTTCCGTTCCACTTTAATATGAACTCAAGGTATTTCAATGCCCATTATTTTGTGCTCGTGTGTATTATAGTTTCCGCATAAAAGCGTGTAGTCCAAAAACTCGAGATGCCCAGCGTGAGGTCGGGCTCAATGTGTCTTTAATGCTGCGGGTCACCTCACAACCTAGAATTATGTACCGTCATCCTCGTGAACCATATATTCAAGCATATAATGAAGTCCGTAGGCAAGGCTGTGTCTCTTCTGTATCAATTAGATAATAACAGCCGTCACTTAATCCTCACAACGTCAAGTCAATCGGTGCGCATCTGGTTACTTAATTCTTTTCCACAAAACACTCTTCAATATTAGTGCCTTGTTTGGAACGGTAAAATTATGCGGAGGCCGTGGAGAGGGAATTGAGAAATCTCACAGCAAAATGGCATTGGATGGCCAGTGCAAGCATTGCTGGTTCATGGACCGCAGCGCTCCAAACGGGCATGTGCCACAGAAGCAATATATGGTAGTTCCTGTCCGTAAAAAGGCAAAGTAGCTTTTTACGCTACTTGCAGCTGCAGCAACAGTTTACTAAAAAATCGTCACTTACGCTTTTTTCGCTTTCGCAGTGATTAAGAAAGATGAGAAATACAAAAGGATTTTTTGCTTGTAGCTGTTGCCAGTTAACCAGTGGTGTGGGCAAAGTGACTTGAAGTTATGCAACTCTGGCCGTCATTCGACCAGTTATATAGATAACTATTGTACATGGTTTGCATGATTTTAACCAATACTGATTAGTTGATTCTCAGCGCATTGATGCTTCTTTGGTTGGATTTAAACTTTAATTTCAATCTGCAATTCACACAAGTCTTAATACATTCAGATCCAAAAAAGATTACACGAAGGCTCCGGCCAATGTGATTAGTCTTTCTATCTATTTGCCTGTTTGCTTTATGCCATGGGCCGCAGATCTAGTGTTTTCAGCAGAATTTTTTAAGTTTAAAAGTGTTACTTTTTGCAGTAATTTTCTCAACAGCCAATTTTGTTATTGCTTGGCTCATACTTTCTGCTGATCAATCATTGTTAATCAACTAATTTGACTTGATATTTATTTCACGGTTTTTTAAAATTATGCCCACATTTTTTCCGTTTTATTCAGAAATGTCTTGTTACCGTTTTCCGGATACATACCGGCATTTCCCGTGCTTATATCCTTCTCATTCATAATTCTCTAACCTGGATATTCCCTAATTGTCCCAATATTGCCAATAGGCTACCATTGCTTTCCATGTCCAATGTTACCTTGTCAGAAATGTTTTGGTAATCTGCTTGTAGCTGAAGCTCTATTTCAACATGCATTATGGCTATATTTTGTTCATGTTTCTTTTTAAACCAAACGATCTACCCCTGAGAAGCAATTCATGTGTTTCGAATATTCAGCAATTGCGCTTATTCGAAATTTGGAAAGGCACCACTCACAGTAGCGACCTTCTGTGTCTCATGCTGGCTAGTTATGAATTTAACGCCTTTTCTGAAATCCAAAATGTGTCAAAGGCGAAACAAGATGACATTGCCCTTCCTTGGTGATTACAATACCAGCGCAGTCTCCGGCGGCACAGCGGAACCACGTTTCCCCCAACCATTGCTAAAAAAACTCTTCCCAGGTAAACACTGATTTCAATTTTGCGTTCATTCCCTGTTCATTGAAAACGACGACCTGAATGCCTCTCATTCCAATTAGCTCACTCTTCAAAAAGTGTCCGTTTTTGTGCATATGGGCTCGTGCAGATGATGCATAACAAGACGTCTCACAGAAATTGAATTAACGGTTAGATGGATCACTCGGCTTGTTGAGAATCGGTTTCGATAGACAACCGACGAGGGGTCATGACGATGGAGAAACTTAGAGACGGGTATCATCATGGTGAGAGAGCATCGTCTGAGACTGAGCAGCCGAATGGGAGAATAAAGAGGCTGTGGATCTGGGAACCAGCTCCTTTGGTACTTAAGCAATTTCGGCACTGCAATCCGTTTCTTTTTGGAAAGTATATTTCCTTTAAAACAAAACCAAATCCAATTTGCGATGAAACCAAACATTCTAAAATTCGAGGATTTTCTTTTTGGGTGGCCAAACCACATGCAATCAGGGCCAAACATAACATCTGGAACAAAACTGTTAATTATACAGTGGCGGATCTAGGATAACATAAGGGGGGCCAACATGTTGCCTCGGGGAATTGGGCGAAGCGCGATTATATGCACAGCTGGCGGCCCAAAAGTTGCGGGAGCAAAATTTGTCGGTGGACTAAAAAAAAACGGTAGCACGATTCCCCAGCTATATGGGGTCTTGAGTACGGCTCTTGCTTACTGGCATCAATATTTCCTCACACTTCGCGTTGTTCCTGTTTCATTTTGCTTGCGGCAGCCAAGAGGGGAGGGGACCTGGGGCCCCATAAATCCGCCTATGTTATATGACACTTCTGTCTCAGTTTTCGATTGTTAAATATTATATCATCTGCAACTCAGGCGCCAATTCCTCGTTAAATACAGTATCAAATATTGTTGTTACTTAACTATTTTCAGGAAATGTTACAAGTTCAATGCACATTTAGTGTTGCTTTCTTCTTGTTTTTAAGTCAACAAATCGTTACATTTAAAACTGTTTCTTTTACTAGAGAAACTTGTAACCTAACACTCAAGTACATACATGTAGGAAGTGATCTACCATGTGAATAGTCTGGTTGAAGTATTTAAAGGAACATGCCACCCAAAAACAACCTATTTTGTATCAAATTGCATCTAATGATACAGACTTTGTTTCTGTTTTATATAAGCATTGATTAGGGTGAGAATAATTAAGTTTGAAACAGAACACTCAGTAAGAAACGTCAACATGGCAACTAGCAATCCCGACGTAGACGAGAGCTCATCCAACGAAGACTTAACAGGTGGATCGTTAAGTTTCACAGACTATCAGTTCGAACCAGAATACAGTGATGAAAAATACTAGAGAGGTGCCGTGAACAAGCTCAGGCAACGGAATGTATGGATAATTATTTGGTAAGCCGGCATTCGTCAGTTGTCGACGACTGCAGGCCACAGACACGGAGATGTTTCACGGCCTCATACTTGCTATTTACAGCGTACTTTTCATTCTTCACTACCGCGAGCCACATCCTAAGCAATTCGGACTCTCTATACAAGCTTTCATCGCAGCTGCATACGGTCCAGACTAGCGGGAACAATGCACCGCAACACATCGGCATTCACTCTGCAAATGAACCACTGACGTCACTGCGTCGTTTTTCACCTTTCTCACACGTTAACGCGACACTTCTCTGCAAGGTAAGGTCGACCGTATGCGAGGCGATGTGGATATAGACCAATTAAGACGGTAAAAAAGACTAATTAAATCGGGTGGCATTCTCCTTTAAAAAATCTGCCTAGAAATTGAAAGAAACTTGGGAATTCGAAGCGTATGGGATAAATACAAATATCGCGAAAAATTGTCTCCTTGTATATTACTTCATCTACGCCACTCTCGGTTCGTTTTGTGTGTGTACGTGCGTTCAGACATGTGGACTTTACTGTTGATAAACATGTCGCTCTGTTTAGCTGGTTGAAAATGGTCATAACATCGGTCTTATATTATTCCTACTGTGATATGACTCCATTTTCGTTAGCAAAGCAGGAAATTTTAGGGTTGGCAACCCAATAAAATCTGAAACGGTTTCATGAATCGCCGACCAATGATTTCGACGTTCTTGTTGGAGGGAAATTAATTTCTATCACGAAAGCGAACAACACATGAGACCGATTTTATGAGACTAAAATATCTAATTCGATTTTCGTTTTTTAACCAGCTAAACAGACCAAAATGCATCGTTGAAGTTGACCGCAAACCGTTTACAACGTTTTCCACTCTATAGGGGCAAAACATCGCCATCTGTCTAGCAGGAAGGTAAGCGGAGTTTCGGAGAAGCTTCGGTAAATCGAAGTTCCTCTAAGGGGAAAGCACCTTCACACGATCACGACCATATGTCAGGTCGGTTTGGTTACCATCCTCAGCTGACTGGATGTCCCCTTCCACCGGAATCCCAATAATTGAGACTCAGTCGCCAGAATCCATACTGCACCGGACATTCTTCCAAGTTATGGAACACCACGTAGATGACATAGCTCGACAGTTTCCCACCAAATACACTTCACTTTTTTGATCGCTAAAGTGACGAGTTTTCCTGTACTTGGAAGCAATTGATACATGAGTCCTCAATCATTGTCCTAAAACAGTCTAATACGAGATACAAATAGTTTTTAAAATGGCTTTAGTGTTTGTAACTTGCCTAATTTTAGCCTACGTTGATCAAAGTCTTGAAGTGGTAGATAGAGATAGAGACTCGCGGTACGCCTTACCCCAGTAGGAGTTTTATCTGCAGCGGGTAGTTGCATAGTAGGCTACAAGTCTTACAACCCATACGTTAACAACTACCGAGTGACTTCAGACTTCTAATTGCACGTTCATCAATGTTACGATTGATGCAAAAATGTTGAAAATTATTGTTTTCTAGATTTCGGACTGTATTATGTTACTCTTATTAACGTAAAATTATCAAATTTCCGAAACGCCCCAGAAATTTGTCTCGTGACCGCCTACCGCCACTAAATACCAAAATGTGCCAGCCTCTAATGGTTGGCCCTAAGCACTGTGTTCAAAACGTGATACCCTAAATGCCGTCTATTGGGTACGTGTTCTTCCTCTATATGCTCGTTAAAATCTTGGTTCAAAATATTTTCATTCACACTGTCTGATTCGTCGATAATCTACTTCTGACGCACAATTAACCGAGACAATCATTTACAAGGTAGGAGAAAACTTTCCGTCGAAGAAATGATCCGGTTTGCATTACTTTTTGCCGTATTTGAAAGTCGGAACAAAGGCACGGCATTCGAACCTTGCAGTGACGTGTGCTCGCGACCATGACAGGTGCATATATTTCTTCAAATAAAGCGGTGGTTAAATATGACGCAACTACCTGTACAATGGCAAATGTCACGTAAATGAATTGAAGTGATATTCCTAAAGCTTTAAGGCATGCTGTCGTTTTTTACGGTCGGACTGAAAACGCCGGATCATTTGACGTGGTATACTCTTCGGTTTAGAATTCAACATTGATGGTCAAACAGTGGCAAAATGCCATATAATTGACGTCAGCCAGATTTGAATAACTATTTGCGATGCTTTGTTCTCAAGTAAACAAACACCTCCGCGATAAGTATCAGTAGCAATCGAAATGCTCATATCAGAATTGCACGATTCGATCTTACAAAATAAAATGCATTACTCATCCTTCAGCAAACATACAACGGAAAGTGTCGTTGTAGTTTCGTGTTCAAAGTAATTTAGTCATTCTTTGGTGATAGATAGCTCAATCAAAATTGATACTTTCATGAGAAATTGTGATGGATGGGAATCATACAAGACTACACCTGCTTATTTCCTGTTAGAGGATTTTTTGTTCTAAATTACCTTTAAATAATTATCGGTTATGTTCTAATTGATATATGAATGAACTAATTTAATGGATATTTTGCGAGAGACGCAGATGGTTTCAGCATTTGTCATGACTTTCTGTGTTCGTCGTTTCACCCGGAGTGAAGTAAAATTGCGTGGCGGCCATAACTCGAACGTCTCTATTACATCATTTTCGCCGTTGGTAGGTTATCAGCAGCAGCATAAACAAGCTCAATCAAATCAATCGCTTGGCTAAACAATACGGAATGAAACGGTAATAATTGTAAATTCCTTCATATGTGTTACTCTACACAGTTGTATAATATACATACTGTATGTCCCGCTATCCAGACTACATTATAAACTATGAGCCTAGTGCCACTCTTTTTTAGCCCTTGTTGATTTTTTCAGTAAAAGGTTCGCATAACGAAAAGTTCGAGCCCCCTATATTTTAGGCTGGGTGCGCGCATGCATTAGCTGCTTGCGAAACTGGTAGCGCTTGTTTCCTTCTGCGCCTTCATTGACCTTGTGTGTGCTTTCGGCAATATTTAGCATGATGCGAACCGTTCAGCAATAAACCATTTCAAAACGAACAAGTGTGGATCGTCAACATGTTCGAAAGCCAATCCGTGGCAGCTTTTCTGGAGGGTGTCAATGTGGCGCTTCCTCTCCCACCCTCTTCAGTAGTAGTAATGGGTGATCTTCTGCGACAATTGTCGGCTGACATGGATCGAAGCATGTTATTTTTTCAGTGTGTCTAGCATCGCTACTTTGCTTAAAGTGCACTGAATACGACATCCACATAAGCCAAGACAGTTGGCTTAGAAGTTCGGAGCATGGCAACAAAGCAAAAGTGATTATATTCAATTGGAAGCATAAATGGGCAATCTGGCCTTTAATGTTGAGAGGTAGCCATCTTCATTTTGTAGACAAGGTCTATGTGTCATTCTAGACAATCGCCTTTCTTGGACATCGCATATCAAGGAAAAAATCTCGAAAGTCAAATCTCCGCTGGTGAGATGCAGTATTGTGGTGAATGCCGGGCACTTGGGGAATGTCTCCCAAGAATATGCTTTGGATTTACACAGCCCTAATTATCCGGCATATCATGTCATATGCTGTGCCGATATGGTTAACGGCATTGAAACAGAGTACAAATATCAACAAACATTCAATTGCAGCGTCTACCTTGTTTGTGCACCACCCTTTGCTTTCCCGGCCGGCAGCGCTTAGTGCTGCCGTGTTGGCCTACCACCACCATACATATACCTTGAGGGCGAAAGACACGTGCGACGCTTCGTCTCAGATGTAATGGTCAGTAAGTAAAAACTCACATCCGGCCTGATTCTGCTGGACAAAGAAATCACACGTGTATAATAACATAATGCATGTAACTACAACAGGGCAAATATTGAACAAAATTATGCTTAGAAACGTTCAAATCAAATTTTTACATCATACAAACAATTTCTTGACGGAAAGTTGCTTACGGGCGTCCTATAGCAGAACCAAGAATGACGTGCTTCGTTACACTGACATTTCTAAAGTTAGTAATGACCAGTCTGGAGCTGGAATCTATTGTCCAAGTTGCCGATAGGGGAGGAACTGCCATGGCCGTTCTAGTGGAGCTGCTCAACAGGTACGACAATGACAACACTGCGCTGGGCAAACAACGAATGGTGCCACTGAACAGTTACACTGCGGCCGCGGCCAATTTTCACTCCCAAAATATCAAAATCTAGGGGTAGGCCAGGCTTGGGGGCATTTTTTGTTAGGTATTGTATGTAGGCCAAGTGAATGTGGTTTGTTTGCTGCATTATTCTTCAAGATTGTGGTTTCCTGTTGCAATTGTGCATTGCTGTGTAAAACTGAGAAATTGGTCGCGATTTCAGGTAGCCCTCAAACAAGCCAAATTTGCAAAAAAACTAGTTGGTTGACAGTACTTTTGGACCACATTTTTGGAATCGGTAGGAAATTTGCTTCCGAAATCTAATGTTGGCTTGGAAGTTGTGGTTTTGGGGTGATAAGTGCCGATTTTGCATTTTTGCCCTTATTTTTCTTAGTCTAGCTTGGTTTCCACTGGGAGTGAAAGGGTCAAACAATACAAGAGAGAACAAAATTTCTGTGCGCATCTGTAGGGCTTGTGACGTGAAATGACTCAAAACTTTTCTTTATTTGCATGCAGTTTTTGACAGCGTGAAGAAAAGGTAAAGAATCCATTGACGTGTGTTCTGATAGGCAAACCCCTATGAGAACTGTTCAGTGCCTAAGGTACCCGCTCATCTAAAGCCTTTACCACAAACAGATGGCGCTGGATGCAATGACGCTTTAGTGACAGATAGCGCTCACAGTCATGTGACATTCTGATGGAAAATCTGACAGAATCTTGACCTAGCACAACAACCTACTTACGCTGGTCCCCTACGTGCCTAGCGAGCGACCTGGATTCTCTCTTTGTTTATACTGTCAGCAGCTATTAATCATGGCCACCAACATGACCACGTGATCTCTTAATTGTCTTGTTGCAACACTGGGCCATCGTCCACAAATCTCTCCAAATTTCAGTTTTCACTCAATTTCTCTTTGAAGTTTCAACACTCTCCGTCTCTTCATCTCATTAAGGTATTGTACCTTGTTTCCTGCTTCGTTCTGGACTAAACATGCCACCTAGTTGTTTGATTTCGGACAGTTCTTGTGTGCGTTGGCTGGACGCATATCTTAATTCGCCTTCGGCGACCGACCATCCGGGTCTGCCGACCAATCTGGGTTTCCACGAGTCCTCTGTATTCATCCACTCCTTAGGGTTGTCCAGGGCCACACTCGCCCCTGACCCTCGTTCCGTTCGTCATTTAACCCCAGACATCGCCCAATTCTTGGCCACTCTAGTGTTCCTACAGATCGCCGGAAACGATCTGTCTCATCCCCAGTCTCACCCTTTGTTTCTGGCCCATGACCTAATTTCGTTTACCGAGTCTATCCTCCAGTCTTACCCTTCTGTGCAGTCGGTCATCATCGGCATGGTGTTCCTCCGTTTGCACGATGACGGTACTTTTAAAACGCGTTGGCCAATCCCTTAACTTTCACCTCAAACGCCTCCTCGCCGACCATCCCACAGTCTTCCTTTGGACCCATAGGGTCGGGTTCTGGCAAGACCCTTTACAACTTTACCGCCCCGACCTCATTCACCTTAACCCTTCAGGCATCCGCAAGCAAGCTCTCAGCGTCCGCTTCGCTTTCGGACATCACCTCCGCCGCCTGGGTCTCCTCTCATAATTCTCCCTTATCTCATACCCCCATTTAATTCCTTGTATATTTTCAGTATGCACGTTATTATCTTACGGCCCCATTCCTCGGCCCCCTTTCACATCTTCTTCTTTCACAGATTATACATTACTTTCAGGTACGACTGTCCGGTAACCCACTGGGTGTTTACTTCAGTTTACTACGTCAATGCAGTGGTCCCCTTACACGGACTACTCTGTCTGGTAGCACCTTGGGTGCCTACTTCAGTTTACCCTTCATACGGCTTGGTCCGGCCATTCAGACCAGTCTATCTGGTAACACCTTGGGTGCTTACTTCAGTTTACACTTCACCAGTGGTTCTCACTTAGATTACTCTATCTGGCAACACCTTGGGTGCTTACTTCAGTTTACACTGCACCAGTGGTTCTCACTTAGACTACTCTATCTGGTAACACCGTGGGCGGATGCATCTTTCTGCTGCATCTTTGGCAGATTGTCACCCACCTTTACAGTTCAACATATTATATAACTTTTGTAATTTCCGATATCTGTAGTAGTAGTTTAGTTTGTCATAATATATGTGACCTTTTATCTCATCTACACGTGTTGTTTCACTGTAACTTGTGACTAGCTTCGGTATCGCTTCGCAGTTAGCGCATATAAATATATGAAACCAGTCTCTTTTGCCTTAGTGTTGATAGTAGGCCTACATAAAATATTACAGCCGCTTCGACCGTTGTTGGCTAACGAAACACTGAAGACCGAAAACATCTAAAAGAATGGAACTTAACATGTGCATCATGTACAATTCACGAATAATTTAAAAATATGGGTGGTTGGATTTCAACCTAATACGCCACTGAGAGACATACACTTTTTGGTTCATGAACTCTCGTGACCTCTGGCTAATTTTACACCGACCGTGTGACGTCAGCCGCAGCGGAATGTAAGTCTGAAGGTGCTTGGTCAAGATTCTCGCTGGTCTCCTGCGTGCCTAGCCAGCACGCAGGTATCACGCAGTGGCACGCGCTTTAGTATTGGTTGATGTAACCTCAGCAGTCATTGGTTAGCTTTACAACACCTTGAAAAAATGGCGGTCTATGAACGATTTTTAGCCTTGTCAAGCAAGTGGCGTCGCAGCAACAATTTCGTTTCTGCAGTGATGTTTAATATCCGCGTGTTTGAAGCACATACATGTACATTTTACACATATCTGGCCGATTTAAACGGTGTGTTATTCATACTGTATGAATACAGGACAGTACCTTAAACAAAAAAGTCATCGACAGTAGAAAGATGCATTCCGAAAAGGCGCAACCACAATTTCTAGGATTCACATTTCCTGAACATTAATTTTAAGCACCGATTTGCCTGTACAACAGACCATAGAGTATCTATGATGCCAGTTTATTTGCGTCAAGCGCTGCTTGTTGAGAATTCGACTAGCCAATCGCGGTTGTTGTAAACAGTTATGACGTCACGGGCTGGGGGACAGAACCTGCCATATTTGTCGTTGTGTTGTATGTAGCCTCATTCGTCTGGTGTTAGATATTTTATTATTTTAAGTGTTAAGAGAACGTTTTGCGCCGGCGACCGTGCCACCAACAGCTTCGTCGGTGGTTATTAGATCGCGGATTCTGTCGTCAAAATACACCTAAATACCACTTTGTGTAGCCATTGTGCAAAGCTTTGCGTCCATATAGGTTAAAAACTGACCAAATAAAATCTGACACAAAATTAGTGTCACTAAAAACTACACTCTTCCTTGGGTAAACTGAATTATTTACCAGTGTTGGAAAATTGGCTTTCTACAGTTATTCTGCTGCTAAGTTGTGTTAGAATCTTTTGTGTGGGCCTTCGGGGCCATGAAATATTGAGTCACAAATTGGCCAATTTCTTTTTTCTCCCGGCGATTCCGTCTTCAATCTACTTTTCTTCGCTTCCCGGCAAAGAGGTTGCCTCACATGTCACAACACATTATCGGGAATGGTTTGGTTTCTTTACTAATTTTTGGTATTTTAATACCAGCAAACCGAATTTGCTACTGCAAAGCCATTATCATCTCCCGAGAAACGGCGAGTGCACGTGTCACGAGCCTATTGTTGAAAACAACGATGCCTTTGTTACAAATAGAGGAGATTAGTGCAAGAAACTGTCGTTAATTAGATAGTTTTTAACTTGAATGACTGCAACGGGAAAGGTGCAGTGTCGCCGATTCCCAGAGGATGCATGCACCCACCCCTCGGCCGCCGGTCGTTAGGCCTACTGAGTTCTACATGTTAATAGAAGTTTCACGACGAGGTGACGAGCAGAACTACCCAGGCTGTACGAAACATCGTGGTGCGAGGAAGATAACACACAGTGGTTCCCAGCTGTGTTTTGGCTACAGTAGTCATACGGCAGCTGAGCTGGCTGGCTGAACCTATCGTCGTGGTCGCTACCTATTGTATATCATGTGTCACTGTTGAAAGTTTCCTAACAACTATGTTCCACGGGCATTTTGTAGAGCGAAGTGAGTTAACACCATTCAAATGACACAATTAATATCACAAATTCTCATTACTAACGAAATGTTACGCCACGAGTACGTTACGCGTCTCGCTGGTTTCCTGCGTGCCGCTAGGTGGGGCGGTAGCCGCGCCAGCCTGGGCTAAGCACGCAAGGAACCAGCGAGGTTTCCCGTGGGATTTATAAGTCGCAGCCATCGACATCCGCAGTAGTGGGACACAAGATGACTATCAATTCTCCCTACTCTGTCCCCTGTTTCCGGACATTTTATCTGCTCTCGCGTTTACACGCGTGATCTTCATACAACTCGCAAGTGGTCTATTGTCACCTTTTCCGACAGCTAAGCAGGGACAAGAGCCCTAGAGGAACCAATGGTCGCTGCCGTTTATGGCTGTGATAGTCTTGCAATCGATAGCACTGTCATTACACACTGGGCCAGGTCCCATTTAGGAACTGGCGGCAATAAAACTTAGGTGGAATCGCCAAAATAGGAGCAAGAGTTTTGCAACCTGAACTGTCTTGCTATCCAAAAATCCAACGTATGATGAGTGTACGCATCTGAGTACGCAAGCGGCCAACAGGCCAGTGCTCATAGCTTAACAGAGAAACCAAGGAGAACCTTCCAACTTCATGAGGGAAAGGCGACGGGACCAGATGAGAATATACTTCCTATGATATAGCAGATACAGGAACAGCCACTCTCGGTCCAAACTGATCAATTGGTTCTGAAAGCACTTTAGCCCTTCCCTCATCGCCCTGGCAGAGAGTTACAGGGCCTTGCACCAAAAAAAAAAAAAAAAAAAAAAGAATTGGGACCCACATTAATCAGGGAACCCTGCAGATTTGTAGGAGATTTAAAGTATCTCCATGATAGCAACATATGCTGTTTTCGCTTCTGAGGATGGCGTTTTAATATACGCCGAAACATGTCCAGTTGATTTTAATCCAATAGGTTTTGTGAGTACAATGGCCTGGTTTAGGTTTGATTTTTCCATCTCATTTTTAGATGTACTTTTCCAGTGTAAAAAAATTCCGCGTTCAGTGTAGTAGGTGACAATTCAAGAGACAACGTCCACTTCATTTAACTCTTACCCGTCCTCCACCACCAGTTTCTAACCCTGGACTTTCCGCCCTTCTCTACGTTGAACTGACTAAAAAGTCATTTACAATCAATAGACATAATTTGAGAGAGCCACATTAAAATATAAGTAACAAGAAGCATAAAATGACGTTTCCTGAGTTCATTGACAGTCCATAGGTCAAAACTCGAATATTGATACACATTTACCAAATCATTGGAATTTTACGTTTTGCCACTAAATTGCTCATTTTTACTCAATTGCAATGTTCCAATATTTCAACAGTATACACCGATGTAACAGAAATTGCTTGAAAAAAGGATTTTCACAAAGTTAACGAAACACTGACACCTTTTTTGGCCAAACAGATGTCGTTGTTCATGACAATTTGTTTTCATAGATATATCATTAAAACTTTCCTTATGAAACTCTGTGATACAAGTCAAAAATTGCATTATAAACGATAGTATCTCATGAACTTAAAATTGTAAATGATCTTCTAATAGTAAACTGTTGCCAACATGATGAATTCTCTTCACCTTTCACAAGGCATTTTGGCTTGAGAAATGCAGTTCGGTCGTATTTTAAATCTAACACAAACGATTCTTTCAGAGTTTTATTACATGGTAATGCAGAACATTCCATAAGAATTTTGTAACGTTATCTTTAACAAGAAACCTGGATAGAGTTCAGCAACGCTAGGACCTACGCCAGGACCTACGCCAGGACCTACGCCAGGACCTACGCCAGGACCTACGCCAGGACCTATGCTAGGACCTACGCTAGGACCTACGCTAGGACATCGCTAGGACCTACGCTAGGACCTACGCTAGGACATCGCTAGGACATCGCTAGGACATCGCTAGGACATCGCTAAAATCTAGCCAATGACCGCGTGTTCTCATTTAAAATACACGGCAATATCTCACGTAATCTCGCGAAGTCTTGCTTTGTAGCGAGATCTGCGCGTTACTAGTGAACTGAACGGCTGGCTAAAGAAGCTGTCAATAGCACCATCTCTTGTCCAATGATGTCTTTCCAGAAGGGCATAAAAATCTTTGCCTTTTTTACAAAAAATGCGAACTTAAAATGTGGTAACTTTTTGAAATATAAAGTGCTTGAGGGTATATCTAGCCATACACAGGAAAAATGTTTTAATTCTGACTGACTATTGTTCGTCATATTGAAACCTTACACTGGTCACTATAACTGTTGTTTAATTATTAAGCATTGAATTTTTGACTTTTGTCACAGTATACGGCCTTCATGCAAGCTATCGCCAAATTAAAACTCTTTGACAGTCTCTTTGAACTGCGTCGTTTACACCCAGGCGTGGACGCAAGTAGAAACCATGTCAAGATTGCTTGCTCAAAAACAGCTTTTACTGAAGTTTCCACGAATTCACAGTATTTGTCACTTTATCAATGCCACGTCTTCCTACTTGTATTTCAAACGACACTACGCAGTGAGGTTTTCCGCCCTGAAAATCTATTATCCAAAACCCTTATACACACAAAGTGCTACTTTGAGAAGAACTGCTCTAATCCCGAAGTACAAAACACTTCCAAGACTGGATTTTGGCAATTGAAATCCAAATATACTCGCCACGCTGTAATGCCTCTGTAATGCGAAGTCATTAAAATTAATTAACTGTGGGCTGTGAGGATTCTTCTGCCGCTGATATGCTAAGTTATATCATAGTCGTTATTTATCCGTGGGCTTAATCAGACAAAGTACACTGCGATCGATGACGTGACGGCCGCGGTCTGTAACAATTGTTTCGAGTGCCAGTCCTGAAAATTTCTACTAAGGTAGAAAAAAGCTGGTGAAAAACATCCAATCGACGTCATAATCTTCTGCTCATGACATCGCGGCGCTGATGTGGACGACCACTGAATTGTAGAGTGTTGCGTGACGGAGGATTTAAAGTAACGCTAAGAGCGTTTGATGCAGGACATAAGGATGGTGTGCAGTGACCAGACGGACGTCAATTTACTGTGCTTTGTTTCAGTTGGTCTGAAATTGTGAGTAACGGTCAAGACAACATGACGTTGATAGCGCTGTGTTGGCTCATGGTATTGGCGCAAATTTCTACTCAGAGTTCCGTAGACGAGGACCCAAACGTGGTATCAATCGACGTTCAAATGCCAAACATTCATCAAAATAAGGTAATTTCACTTAAAACACTCTGTCAAAAACAAATTTTGATTTACCTGTATAAAATATTTCTTGTCTTGTACCTTGCTCAGTTTAGAAGTTACCTCTAGGATAAAAAAGAAGTGACAGTTCCATATTTCTTCGACCTTAAGGAAGAACGATCTGTCAGTTCTGTCCACGCCAAGAAGTCACACCACCAATTTTAACTAATGAACAATTTGAAACCAAATTCACAACCGTAAAAGGCCTAAATAAACACGTGTTTTTGAAAGGAGGCACAGGTATAATGCTGCTCAGTTAAGTTTTATTTAGTGAACTTCTGCTTGTAGTCTTAGGGAAAATGTTTACAGGCGTTTAAAAACTCAGTCCAATTCCCCCGGCGAGCAAATATGGACACAAAAGTTAACTCTTTCTCAAATGAAAATTATTGAAAATGACACTGAGACGATGAAGGATTTTCAAATCGTTGTTCATTCTTTTACGCAGAGGAGTTCAGGTAAAGTAATCGACCAAGTGTGTTGAGACTCATCAAGGCCTGCCGACATCTTCAACATGTATTTCACTAACCATACTGGCATCACATTTTGTACCAAATGTTCCAACCGTTTAATAACAACCAACGACGTTCACTGACTTTCTTCTGATCTCTTTGTGTAACAACAACGCTGAGGTCTAGTCAATATTCGTTCTAACGCTATCCGTTTATACAACATAGCGAGTGACCACTGTTTGTCTAGTTACTCACACTGTGGATATTTCTACATTATATTCACCAGATCCTTTCAACTGTTCAAATGACAATTATAACAAGGAAATGAAATGACCTCTAGATATGACAAAAGTTCAACACACATCTTTTCTAATTCATTCATATTCTAGAGCGTTCCAGTTATACCTCAAACCTAATTAAAATGGCAAACCAAAGTAAATGATTTCAGTAGGATTTCCATTTATTCTTCTCAATTGACAGTCAAATTAAACTTACAGTTTCACTAGGTTTAGTTCTGTACCCTTCACTCTTGATTATGTTCATCAGAGATTTAAAGTCATAAAACCTCCGGATTTCGTATAATCTCCTTTTGCACAGTCGATTTGGGATTTCTCATAGCGTTATCGATGTTTGCGAAAATGTGACGATTTTTTACCAACCTTTCAAGACTAATGTTCACAACTCCCGGACAAGGATAGGAAGCCCAATAATTCACCCAATCACTCGCAGTGTTTTGGTCTATGTGGCAAATAAGTTAATCATTAACGTACGAAAGCTCATGGGACATATTGTTGACAGTTGCCCGAATTTACTCAACTAAGATGAAATCGCTCCGAAACATATATTTCCAACAGAGCTACTTCAAGGGCTCGTTCCAAGAAAGCTGACTTAGCCAAGACAAATCTTAAATTTCAGTCAATTTTAAGATGAAACTTGAATTTGTCTCAAGCTTGTTTCAAGAAAGAGATCTTCAGTTTGACTTAGGTTTTTGGCTTAAGGTTTGTCTAAATTTTGACTAAGTTCCCGGATATGGAGGTTTCAAGTTTTGAAGTAGAGACAACTATTAGACTTCGGTGAAAATGAACTAAAGGCGGTTTCTTGGAACGGGTTCCAGATTTGTAAAAATCCAAAATATCATAATTTCCTGCTTGGGGTCCAATTTCACCTTCCATCACAATTCCTTGAAACATAAATTTTGACATTTTTTATAATAGGTAATTTATGAATCAGAGGAGCAACGAACGTCTGAGACGTTGAGTCATTTCACTACAAAACCGTTATACAAACTATGCGCCTTTGGAGTTCTGTGCGTGTTAAGCTGTATTACTGTCTTTATAATTCCCATTGAATTCTTGTGCATCCCAGGGGTTGCCGATGATTAAAAAATCTCTAATATCTTCGTTTACCAATGTCAATACTAGAGAACTTTGAAATCCGTAAAGATTACAGAAAATCCGCAAAGCTCTCTCGATTCACATAGCGATCGCCGCCAGAAAATTCCACTCTTTCCGGGATTTTTCGTAGATAGGCCACCCGATGAAACGCCCATGGGCGTTCATTCGGAAATTTCCTCTTAAAAGCCCACTCATCGTCAACTTTTTGTCACAGATTCAGTTTTGTGTAGCATTTATCATTTTTATAAACGAAGAATGTGTTGGCGAGTTATGCATTTATCAACACAGAATTTAAAACACAGTTTTTAGTGAAAAATTTCAAAGTCAGCCAAACTGTGACTTTCCGTTTACAAACCCTCCTTTTCCGAATAAACGTCCGGACCTTTATTTCGTGTTACTAAAACGCCTGAAAATTTTCATTTTCCAAATACACGCCCATGGGCTTATCTATGGAAAATTCCGGTAACAAACAATTCTTTTCTAATAACAATCTCCTAACGAAATACTAGTCTCGTGATTTATCGGCTATATGATTACCCCTCCTGCATCACCCCTCTCCTGTACCGTGGTGAAAGCAACGAATTCCATCTCGATGAGTTTGATTGTTCTCGTGACCTTCCAAACATTGACTTGCGTTTTTACATCATCATATACAGCATCTTTTTAATATCTATCGAAAGTTTTTAAAAATAAGCATCAAAATTTCAAGTTTTATTCGTACTCTTTAGGTTCACTCTTGTGTTTCACACCGTGTTTGTTAGTAGAACGTATATCCATCTTTGAACAGTTCACAACCTATCGGGGTGAGTCTGACACGAGCAAAACTCTGACCATAAATCACTCGCTGGTTGAGCCAGTAACCGGAACAAAAATTAAAACGTTTTCACATTTTTGTTCGATATGCAAAATTGGTTGAATACTCGACACTTGTCGTTATTAATAATCCTTATTCCGTTCCGTTCGTGTTCTCGCAACAAAGTTCGACACTCAACAGAACGTTGGTAAACCAACTGACCAAGAGACATGATTAAAAGACACAAGATATTTCAAATATTTTTGCTCTGCTTATTCTATTCTGGTTAGCAAATTAGTGCACGAATCCTGGTTGGGAAGCTGAACGATGTAACCAAGCAGGCCATACAAGGTGAACTATAAATCATGTCATGTGACTCAACAATGTCTTAAATTAGGCTTTTTTAGACGAAAATAAAACTCGGTCGGAATGCCAATTAAGTTTTCGAAAAGGTCATCCTACGGCAGACAACAAGGTTTTTTACATACTCTGACTACGAAGAACCGAGGTCTAATATTTTTACTCGAAATCGGGCGGGAAATCATTTTGACATTCTCTATTCTACTTTTGTGCGAATTCAATGTAAATATATTATCTACTATTCTGTGCTCGAGTACGTAATGGCTTACGTGGATAACGTCCAAGTCATAATTTGCACTTGATGGCCCCAACAGAAAAGCTAAAAGTTCGAGTTTTTACTTGAAATCTCGAGTTTTCACGCGAGTTCGTAACACAGATATAGGATTCACCAAGTCTCAACTTGGACTAGAAACTCATATGCATAAAGCATTACGTACTCGAGCACAGGCTAGTAGCCACGTATCCAAAGTTTGCACAAAGGTAGAATAGAAAGTGACAAAATATTTTCGAGCTCGATTTCCAGAACAAAAATAAAACCCCGACCTAAGGTACTTGTCGTTCAACAAACTTCTTTTATTGTCTATTCGTTGATTTTTAAAAAGCATTCAACAGGGGATGCAGAGTGAATTAAAGTATAAACTGATCAGTCACAACATATCTGGTAAAATGTATAAAATGTTGTTTGTAAACCGTGTAAACCAAATTGGTGAAATCTCGGATTACTTAGGTCATTTGTCCATGAGTGCCAGCTTTGAACTTTTAATTTTCAATATACTTAAATAAACGAGAGTGGAAGAACACTAATGATGCTGATATGTCACTAGCTATGTTGAAGTTGTACTATATGTTATTTGCGTATAGTTTAGTTGTATCAGAATTGCAACTGCTTATTAAGATAATTGATATGTGTTGTAAAAAATGGCAATTAGTTAGTAACATGGGGAAGTTGCGGTGTTCAGAAAAAGAGGTTACTTTAGTAATTGTGAAAATGGTCCTGTCACAAAGAACGAATCGGCGTTGGATTCAGTTGCAAATATCTTGGGTACTTATTTTATTACGCGAGGTGTCTGGGCAAAAACTCAAATTTAGCTTATCAGGTAAGAAAAACACTGATTTTGTTGAAAATGTATATGTGTTAAAGATTATCAAATATTTCTTGTTTGTTGAATTTCATGTAATTGCATGAGACTAGATAAACCCACACATGTTATGACATTCAATATGCCGTTTTTTGAATTAAGCAGCTAAAGCTGGGGTCTTCATGTAAAAAAGTTAGGCCTACTGCACACGACTGGGTTTGGCATTCTATAGGTCAGTCAAGGAGTTGAAAATGAGGAATGGAATTAAATAAAGGTGTATTGACGTAGATGAACAACAATGGATGGATGAAATATCATCTTTTGATAAATTAGATTCGTATAAATAAGCTCATTCTTAAAGATTATGGCAGATGTCTAGATAAACAAATATTTAATTTCAACTCTTGCGTGTTTTAGGTGTTCAAATCATAAACTGCAAATCGAAACTGGCAGACACTTTGGTATGGCTAGATATCAACATTTCTGCTCTGTATGCACTGGTGCTATTGGGGATAAGAGACGCGTTTTTTTCGAGTGTCAAGTGTATGAAGGTCTTCAGAGAAAAAGTTAGATATTTGTCATATTATTAGAAACTTAAATGGAGACCCATTCATTTATTTGATGAACTCCTGCAATTACACAAAGTTCATTTAACCCCCCACATTATGTCACACCTCCTTTCAGTGACAGCTACGTACTCTGTATTGGTTACATTGCACAGGTGTAATAAGCCTTAGCCTTTTTCTTAAAAATCAAAAGTCATTGAATTCTATTCAGCCACATTCAGTAAGTTACTTGAAATGCTATTCATGGTCACCTGCGATAACTCCCTCACCTCAATGTTTCATGGAAATTAATGAAACGGACATGCGATTGCCTACGTGTCACTCTAATGATAGACTCGTGTGCTTTCGCTATCCGTTGTTGTATTTTGGAAGTGCCCTTATGTGTTGCCAATAGTGTGTCTGAGAGTAGTGCACAATGGTGCACAGTAACTCGGCATGACCACCATAGTAATTTTACTATCCTAGGAAACTAAAACTCTAAGGTTATGCAACTTTACTTTCATAACTTCGGAGTTTCAAAACGGCTAGCTGAAGTCAAAAACACGTGGTATAAAAAGTCAAGGTTATTTTATGTCACGCCAGTTTCCTGTAGCTTACAACTTTTATTCAAAAATCTCTCTGGATATGTGAAACGCTATTTTTAGACACACCACTTTTCAAAACGCTCAAAAGACCTAATTAATCCGGCATTTGCATTAAACTACACGCATCTATGGCGTTCAAGAGAAGCAGACGACGTTGAGAGCACGCGGAGACAATTATACAGAATAGCATCAGCGATAAAAAGCCAGGAGTCGTCACGATGATGGTCCCAACACTCACAAGCTACACTAATTAATTGCAATTACTTGTGTTTGTTGTAAAGAACCATTAATCACCCACTGTCAGAGAAATTGAAACCCAATTGGCTGGTTGACACTAAAAGCTTTGTGATAGAAATATGCAAATGGAACACGTCGATGAGGTTACAGGACAGTAACACTGACAATGAAAGCAAACAACTTGTATAAAATAACATCGCGTGAAACAGGGAAATCGACGAAGACATGAATAAACAGTCTCCAGCAAAACAATTTCTAAGACTCTGGATAATTTCCGCAAAGTCATGATTTGATTAGGAAAAGTTCACCTGCTTTCATTGAAACGCCACTTTATTGTGGAGTATTTATTTTTGTTTCGTCTACTGCATAGGTTAACAGGAAATTGAATTTCATATCAAACTTCATTCTTTTTCTTGGGCCAGATTCACAGGAATAGTCGTTCTTTGAAATTGCAGAATTTTTAATGAAATTGTTGTCATATGTTTTACAATTTGATTTGATGAATAGCCTTTATCGCATGGCAACAACAAATTGCTGTCATGACGAACATCACGTGAAAATGGCAATGGTGATTTTGCTTTTCAGTTTTAATTTTTTCACAAGAATGGCATTACTTGACCTTCGAGTTTAATATTTTTTTCCAAAAAGAGGCACATTCAAAATGGGGTTCTGAACACACGTATTTAATCTCAAAAACAAGTTAACGTTCATGAAAATATTTTTTAAGTTATTTTTCAAACTTCATAAGAAATATTAAATGGCACGAACGTTTTATGTCTCCTTAAAAACACATACAGTGCGACGTGGGTATTGAGGCCCATGTGCCTACACTGTAAATCCGAAATAATGTGTTCAAAATAATGTTTACTCTAATGTTTCGTATATAACGACTGTGTCTAAATCAGTGAACAAGCGAACTCTGCCTTTCTAAAGGTATAAGGGAAATACAAGACATGCCAGCCTATGTCGTCATTTTACTTCAGTGGGAAGGGGTAAATATGGGAGCCCGGATGTGAACTACTCGCCCGTTTAGAAGAGAGATTGTTACGGCAGCAAATGCACTTCCAACAGCGCCAGTGGAAATGGTGCTTGATAATGTCCAGGGATTGGGGGACAATTGCAACAGGGGGCGTTGGAGCCGGGAAGGGGGCAATGGGTGACACAGGCAATACGCATATACGGCGGAAAATATAGCAAAATGACTTACTTAAGTACGTTTAGCCTGAATGTACGACAAGCAGGTTGTTGACGACTGGATGGATTGAATGAGTAGAGTTTCTTCAACTGTATTCCTGTGAGATTCAGTACTATTAGCCAGCGAAATCAGACGGCATTTAACTTAATAGAAAGTACACGCACCCACACAGAGCACCTATTTGGCTCAGCTTTCCATTACTTCTCCAGGGTTTTATTTCGTTCTTCCAGTGCCTAAGGCATAATTTTGATGCACATAGAAATCAAACAAAGTGATTGTCCTCGTACAATCGGGGCTACCTTACTGTACTCGTTTCAAACTGTAATTTCCGGGAGGTACTTCCGTAGAAGCTGTATACGGGACGCGCCACTCAAATGCAGGGCATTTTCCCCGGCAGCCAGTTTTCCAACGGAAGAGTTCCGTTTCAGATTCAATTCCTTATAAAAGGCACCATCTTGCTAAAAACTTTGTAAAAGGGTACATCTTCTCTTTAGAAAAAAAGAGTTTTTAATGTTATCTATGTTCTCAAAACTTCAATTGTAAACACACACACTTTTGACAGCCGAGCATGGGGTCATTTCTTGTACCATTTCACTTTTAATTAAGACATCTAGCCGAGAATGCCTAAGAATGCGTTAGATTAAGATTAAGTGACAAAGGCGATGTTTCTGGAAAAAATGGTTACTATATCATAGAGCTTGCTCCTGTCGATCCCACTCTCTAAATGGGTAATTGTCGCATGGAATATAACGCCGGTGCCCCAATTTTGAAAACCAGTTTTCTTCACTGAATAGCGGGCATCAAACTGGTTATCAAAATATGGGCACGTTATATCCAAATACTGCCCTCGAAATGGATGACAATTCTAATTGCCCATCTGCATCCCCTGTCAAAATGTAGTCGCGTATCATATATGAAGGAGACATTTCCGGTCAAAAAATCTCCTTGTGCTCGGTGCATTAATTTCCCATAGAAGCCCCAAGCCCCAAGTCGTCACTTTTGTTCTCATGGGTTATGACAAAATTGAGTTCTGAGTCCATGGTTGATAGCAGATAGCAAACAGTTCGTTTTTATTCTGAGCGTAGGCAATGATCTCTCTCTCCAGAGGCAGTCGTGACTAGAATGGTCGTGTGTGGATCGTCTAAGATCTCCATTCGTCCAGGCCACCTGAACAACACAGCTGCAATACTCACAAACATAGTTTCTTCACTTACAGCTCAAGACCAGAACTGAACCTGTAAGTTCACCCCCAGCACCGGCTTACCGCCGTGAATAATACGCTTACAAG
Source organism: Phoronis australis (assembly GCA_002633005.1). Taxonomy (NCBI): domain Eukaryota; kingdom Metazoa; phylum Phoronida; family Phoronidae; genus Phoronis; species Phoronis australis. The sequence goes on along the minus strand of NMRA01000003.1, from coordinate 1,468,517 downwards.
GAAGCCAAGCATTTCTAAAGATATGCGGGAATATTCACCGCTCGTTCTTCTGAGCGGCTTGTCCCAGAATCAAAGCGCCAGAATCAGATACAATGGTGATGACCACATTGCCCGATGCGAGCAAGACCCAATTAAATGTAATTATGCCATACGCGTTGAATCTGTCGAGCGAAATACGGCCATGTAATAAAGTTTTCCGTATTCACCTCCCGCACTTCTTCAACAGTGACCTCTGACATTGAAAGTTCAAAAGGTAGGTCAATGTCGACTCGACCTCATTAGCCGGTTTGATCACCAAACTTTCGGAAAATAAAGTTATACAATTATAGCAGTGTAAAGAACACCCAACATGCAATCAGGTCTCAATCGTAACATCTGGAACAGGACTGTTAAATTATATGACAGTTCTGTCTCAGTTTTCATTTGCTAAATATTTTCTCGTCTGCAACTCAGGCGCCGATTCCTTGGTAACTACAATATCAAATGTTGTTGTTATATTTAACTATTTTCAGGAGATGTTACAAGTTCAATGAAAAGTTTCCCTTGTTTTCGTCTTTGTTATCTCTTTTCAAGTAATAAATCGCCACATTTAAAACAGTTTCTTTTACTAGCGAAAACTTGCAGCCTAACGCGCAAGTACATACATATAGGATGTGATCCGCCACTTGAACCGTCTGAGTGAAGTATTTAAAAAATCTGCGGAAAAAATGAAAGAAACTTAGGAATTCGAAGCGTATGGGATAAATACCATACGTACCTCGATTGGCGTACATGAAGTAACATCCCACTCGACATTATTCCGCGTATCGACCTCGACCTTTGGTCGAGTGGCATATCACTCCATGTACGCCACTCTCGGCACGTTTTGTGTATTCATCCGACCATAAACTGTATTAGACATCTCAGACTGTACATAATGGCGAATTTTCAAAATGTATTAACCACTAATTTTCGTTATAAACGAACGCCACGGCGGTATTCAGTTGGAAAAAAATAACCAAGTACGGTTTTCGATTTTTAAAAGTTGATGAACTAATAATCTAAAAACTACAACCATTGGCTACGATTGAAGATAAACTACCGTGCATATTGATATACCCGGTGGATATACAAACGTTGATCAGAGTATGAATATCAAATAGATTAATTTTTCAATATTCTTTCAATCTCGTTTAACCAGATTTTTGACCAAGAAACAGTTGTTGTTATTACTGACAAAAAGCTAGAATAGTTATATAGCCAGTGCCACCGAAATTGTCCAGAGATTCCAAATCTTCAATTTGTTTATCATCTTATTCGCACTTTTGTGTATATTTTATGATTTGAGTTCTAATAAAGATTAAACTTTAAGGACACGTGAAATGTTTAGTGTACCTGTAATGTGGTAAGTTTAGGGATGGGTTCACAATGAACTTAACTAATTAAGTTTCGCTGGCGATCAAAATCTACCACTGTTTTAGTACTTCAAGTTCAAAACTTGGATAAAAAGTTATCAACCCGTTCCCGGTAATAAAAAGAAACAAGTGGGCAGAAGCATCAAAAATTAAATAAAGAAAACCAATATGAAACTTATCGTTCCTTTGGGAAGTGGCCCTTTGTGAAGATAAACACAAGTTAACATTTTTAGTCATTTTGTAACATTTATAATGTACCAAGTTAAAAACTATTCTCCGGAGTTGCAGGCTATAACTCTGCAAATGTCAAAGAAAACCAATTCGGGTGTAATAATGACCACCATTGTTGAGACAGTAGTGCTAGCTATTACCTTCCACTTCATTAGCTCAGATCTACATCAATACAAAGGGCGTGCTGAATAGGCATCGTAAAAGTTGTCTGGGGCTTAGGGAATTAGAGTGGTCACCAGTGTAAGCGAGAAATTCTCCACATGTAAGCACCCAAAAATACTCGTGCACAGTTTACTGACCCTTCTATGCGGTACACGGGCGTGGAGTCTATGAAAGAACCATGTTTGTGAAGCAGTCGTGTGGTTCGAACATGTGCGTATCTCAACTTGGCTGTCTGGGGGCATTTGACATAGCTCTGTCCTAATAAAGACGTAAGAGACTTTCACCCTTCTAAGCCACCAATTCCACGCTCCTTCCCGATCGCCAGCCCCAACGGTCGCTATCAATCCTCCCTGGTCGCCAAATGTTTCTCTCCTTCGGTCTCCTCTATTCCATCTTCTCTCCGGTCATAGCCACCCACCTTCACTATTGTGAGCTTTTTATGTATTTTTTCATTGGATGCTCCCCTGTCCCATTAATTTCTTGTTTTGTCAGAAGTTTTCTTAACTTTGCCTGAATCTAGGGGTTGGGCAATTACCCTGTCTAATACGCCTTTGGGTGACATGTCTTCTGCCGTCGTTTTGTGTGCTTCACATGCTTACTCATGTTCTAACAGGGCTTTTTACGCCTGTGTATGCTGACTTTATGTTATGAAACTTACGCATCCAAGTATTTCGTAACGAATTGACATTCACTCCAGCAAGATGTATTTATTACCAAGCCGCAAACACGCAGATAGCGATAATTGCATAAGACGTCTTTGTCATTGTCGAAGTGTTACACAAAGGACCATTTTAAGATGCATTCAGTTCGCCGTGATGCTTTAATTACCAAAAGTAATCTAAGGAGTTATGTTTAGTGTATGAAGGCTTGCATAAATGCATTATATTAATGACAAAAAGCCTCTTACACGGAACTCTACATCAATTATTCAACAGTTTCCTCAAAGAAAGTGTGTTGTTTGTGCTTCAGTGAAGAGTTACAAGGATGCACATAGCGACCGCGTGTCACTGATGAGTATCTCAAGAGTTAAAACTCTAAAGTACACACGCGCACGTGTATCGCTGGGCAAGTGTGCTATAATGATAATTCTTTAGCCAATCAAAAGACAGGAACAAGCACAGTAATAAATAATTATAAAAGTAAGAAACATTTATGACAACAATATATATTTATCACTGTCATTATTCCTGGCTTTTGATTGGTTGAATTAGTACGTCCATGCTCATGAATGTCATAAATGTTTACTTCTGTCATTATTCCTGCCTTCCAAATGTCCAAAGAATCATTACTCTTTTAATTTATGATTTAGGACAAGAATGTATCGGAATTATGTCGATTTTTTAAAACTTGAATGCAGTCTGATATTTACGGTAGAGGGATACTTCTACTGGAAATATATTGAATTAGTGAAAGGAGAGTTCATTTGGAGTATTAACGGGAAATGGAGTTTCTCCAAAAACATCGTTGTGGTAGCGATAGTAATCTGCTATCAGCAACCCAAAAGAAAACCACATATGTGATATCAAGCTAATTTCTGCTAATTGTGCAGGTTGAATTGTGAATTTAGTAATTAAACCGGTCTAAGCGCATTTCGCAAGCATCTGACATCGATTTCTAATACCAAGAGAAAACTAATTATTCTTTATTACGTTTGCCAATATCTATCAAGACGCACGTGCTCATTTAAAACCGGAATAAACATAGTTTCTTGAAATAGTCTCACTCTGATTCAGACAGCGAAAAAACACCATTTTCATCAAATTGCAGGAAATTGCTTGCACGTCTCAGTTTTATGATACACGAACAAATTGTCTTTAACCATTTGAGTTTCTATGTGGTGGCAATTACATACAGTTTGTCGGTAAGAAGGCAGTCAGAACAGTGTAAGAGATCATGCACTGGCTAGTTGTGAGTATTGCGTCACTGGCAGATGAACATTCAAATTGTCAATAGATTATGTGGAGCTGCGAGTTTTCTGCAGATGGTGCAGCGTTTCCTTACTCCTCGTACTTTCTGGAAACGTCAATAATTGTTAAGAATGTACCAGAATATTATTAGATGAAAACGCCAACGCTTCGGTTACCAACTGAGTGCTTATATCGTCCGTAAGTGTTCTTATACCAGAAAACAGCGTTTTTATTTTGGTCTCTGGTATTATTTTTCATGTAGGTTTGATTGGGTGAATTATTTTGTCAACAGAACTACACAATACAGTGCATGTGAAGCAAAAACTAGAAGAACACAAACCATACGCCCGTTCATGCGGAACTTCTGTGAATTTTTATTCAAGTAGACAAAGCTAATTATTCTGCATTTTTGCATTCATGCATAAACTTTAAAGATTCCGAGAAGAAACCCTGAATTGGCGATCGTTCGCCAGACACTTACGAAATTCCGCAAACAATCATAGGCTTTCATGCAATTAATTAAAAATTATTGTGTTAAGTACTTGTTAACCTGACTTAAATGATAATTTTGAAAATTTGAGCCATTTTGCACGTGTTCTAATGTTGACTGGCAACTAGCCTTCGTTGTTATTAAAAATGAACTCGGACACATTTACACTACAGCTAACTGTAAACAGAGGAGCCAGACAAGCCTCAAGTTAGAACATAGGGCCGCGTATGGAAATGGAAACAAAAGGAGAAACCATAGATGGGCATTTTTAAAGTCAAAACTACATAACTGACAAACAATTTCTTTGGGTCAGATAGTTGGGTTTCAGCGACAACTTTCGGCCAAAGACTAACGAATAAATGGGTCTCTTCATCGGACAAGTTTGGTAAGGCTACGGTAATTGTACAATTTACAAGTCTCTGATAACACAGACTCCCGTTGCGAACACCATGCACTCACTGATACTCGTACTGTGGTAGATACCAATGCCACTCTGTTCTCATGGCCTACCCACAACCAGTGTCCTTTTATATTCGTGGCTTAACTCCAAATAATCATAACATGTTTTATTCACATACGTGTTTCTTACACAAACCCATGCATTTAAACTTTCTTCATACAGCATTTGCGCGTATTTATTCCTTTTCCCCCAGTCCCGAAAAAGTATGTTTCCCCAAAATATTGTTCATGCTTTTCGTATATAGGTTCACGCACCTATTTCCGGATATAAACGCTGTTTTACACAGGCACATGGGTCCAGATAAGCGCATAAAGATAGGCACAGACGGGTATCTCCCGTGCAGATGAGATACGCTATGAGTTTTATGTACTTTTCTGTTCTTTTTGACTGTGACGGAGTGACTCATTTTTGTCGGGTTAGCCTTATTCGTTTCAAGGTTAATTCTAAAACTGGACGAGTTATGCAGAACACGATGTTCCAAGATTTGCTGGCGTTCGTTCAAGCTGTTCACTACATGCTCACCGACGATTTGACGACTGTTTTGCAATAGAACTACTATCGACAACATGATTAAAGTGTTTTCCGTAGTTTCCATTCATATCACGTCCAAATTAATATTGTATTCAGGATATACTATGTCACAGACGTCACAGCCAACGTCTGAAGATATTTCACGGTGACGAATAGCAGCAGATGGTTAGCGTACACGCTCACGCTTAGGTCAATCGGAAATTGTTAAACGGTTGAATTGCACAAAAAACGGGGGCTTTCATTCCTGCCAACGTTAAAATACACTGCCGTCCCACCCTGTGCTGGTGATGATGAGCTTCAACCACTAACTGCTACTGCCTATTCATGGGCGGCGCACCATAGGGGAATGCGCAGCGACGCCCATTGTCACATGGACGACGCACCATAAGGCGCTGAGAGCTATAGCCCCCCACTCATTTCAGTGCTGCGCTGCCCATGTAGTACTTGTGCGCTCGTCGATGTCACAAGTCTAACCAGACTCTTATTCACATCCAAATGACTAAAATATGAGCTGGAATTTGTCGCACGATCGCCTATTACGTCGCAAGTGGACAGCATTTCCGATGTTTAGTGGTCGGTGACGTACCTGCCCCCACAAATAGCAGGAATAGAAACGTGCAATACCATTACATTTTGCAGGTATTGGATTTTTTCCGGTCAAATAAGCACGGGGGAAATTTAGCACTTGGATTTTTTTAAGTAAAATTGTGTGTTTGAATTAATGGTGTACTTAATAATTTACAACAATATACGAAAACTTGGCCTGATTGCTGATTTTAATTTTGAAATTTCAATTTATTTGACTGGGACCAAACCGTCACAATGACGTCATACTAAACAAGCGAATTGAGTCAGTCGGGCGGCTGGCTGGAGATTTGCCTCTTTCGATAACCGATTAGACTTTTCTGTTGCTTAATTCATATTACGTTGGTATTGTATCTATTTTCAGCCACTCAATGACATAATAATACCAGGTAAATAAAATTGTGTAACAAAACCTAAGCAATTAATCTATAGACGATTTATCATATAACTTCATAATTAGCATCAGTTTAATTATCTACATCTACTGCCATTAATTCCTGCGTCGAACTGATCGAGGCCAAATAATAGTATCAACCCGAAAGAGGTAATTCATTCTTTAATAGCAAGATCATGTTAAAGCGGTAACTGAGTGTTTTGTTCTAAGTCCCCGAAGACAGTTTGAACTGGATTTATTGTGTAGCCATCAACCTTTTGCTGAGTTTATCGTGAATGCGTCAATGCCACCAAATAACAGTTGTCTTTCAAACGTCTACAAACCGTGTGACAAACGGAAAATGGAACAATATATGGTGCGCATGTAACAACTATTACATTTATTAGAAAAACTAGTAAAAGGATATAAATGTGATGTACTATGTGGGAGAGAGTGTGCTCGGGGATATTTCCTTTTTGAGAGAACAATAAAAGCACATAATGGCAAAGTGTGTAAGTCAATAGGCTACTCATACAATTGCTTAAAATCACAACTTTTATGAACTATATGCTTTTGCGATCTTTGCTTGAAATGAAACAAGCCCGAAATTTTACGTCAAAACATAGCATCTATAAGATAACCATCAACACCAGCACCAGTAGTAATAGCAACAATAATATTGCTAATAATAACAACAACCACGACAATAATAATAATCATGATAATGATAATGACAATGACCACGACAACGATGACGACGACGACAACGACGACGAAGAAAACGACAACGCGGGGACAACAACAATAATAATAATGATGGTGATGATGATGATCATGATGATGATGATGATGATGATGATGATGATAATGATAATAATAATTAATAGAGCAACAATAATAGTTACCGTGACGACAATCAACGACGACGACAATGATGATGATGAAGGTGACGATGACTGTAGCAGTGACAATGATAATGTTGATGACGATGATGATGATGACGATGATGGCGACGACGATGATGAAGTCGGTAATGATGTTGATGATGAAGGTGCTGATCATGGTGATAGTATCAGACTCCACACAGGTCGTGCCCACAGCACACTACTGATTGGAACCCTCTCGTCTGTATGTAGTCACCTCTGAGACTGGTTGTAGAAGTCCACGACCATGTAGGACACATTCTTCTGCAATTGATGCTTGGCATTTGGTCCAAGTTAAAGGAGAATGCCACCCAAAAAACAACCTATTTTGTATCATATTAGGTGGAGTAGTTTTACTCGATAACGGCCCGTTCGGTTGCGTTACCTGACACCTGACGGCAGACGGAGGTGTTACAATTATCCAATGACGTTATTGGTTTCACACGCAGTCTGTTCAGCAGTTCACAACACGGGTTACTGGTGTCAGCATATCGCTTGAATTCATCGTTTAACATCAATAAATCATCAAACTTCGATGTAAAACCCTTAAATACAAACCGAATTCTCATAAAAACGTGTAGTTTTATTTGGTTGTTACGGATTTATTGGTATTTCGACACACCGTAGCCTACAATGAAGTTCGCCAGGCCAATTTACCAAGGTCCGTAGCAGGAGTTTGGAGTCTGTTCGGACATAACTCGAAGTATTCTTCGGTGAAATACAGACAGAAGAACCTAGTTCTGTGCTGTTGTACCTGTGATTTTTTTGGGTTATTAACACACAAAACGCTTGTTATCCCGACCAACAAAGGCTCGGAACCCGATCAGGCCCGTCGACTCGGAGGCCGCCGAGACTGGCGCGAACATAAACCAGCATGAGTTGGAAACTAAACCTCCAGTCACAAAGAGACTAAACTAGTGAGCCAAAGAAATAATGTGCACGTTCATGTAATTATTTATGTGAATAAGCCACGAAACTGAAAATCTCACGTACTTGTCGGGCCGGGGGGGCCGCGAAGTCGGGTTCCCCTTCCACAGAACTCCAGGGCAAAGGTTGTACAGTAACAATGATTTGAATAATGTATTTGTATTTCTAAATAAAGATTCCCCTAATATGTGACATATAAAATCGAGTAATTGTTTCACAACAGCTTTCTGTCAGCAAACACTGAATTAGCATGCTCTCAAACGGCCTCGGTGCCCGTACCTTTATTGCCGGCATCAAAAGCCGGTAACGCAGTGATTTATTCATTGCTGGCTTCTCAACATTTGCACTCACGAATACTGCAAAGGCATTACAAATTGTATCTAATGAGACAGGCTTTGTTTCAGTTTTATATAAGCATTGGTTAGTATGAGAATAATTCATTTTGAAACAGAACGCAGAATAATAAACGTCTACATGGCAACTCGCCCGGCGCCAATCCCGACTTAGTCAAGAGCTCATCCGACGAAGACTTCACAGGTCGGATCGTTAGCTTTCACAGGCTATCAGTTCGAACCGGAATACACTGATCAAGAAATACTAGAGAGGCGCCGTGAACATGCACAGGCAATGGAACGTATGGATAGTTCTTTGGAAAGCCGGGAATTCGTCAGAGAAATCACTGTCGACGAAATGCCGGCCACAGACACGGAGATGTTTCACGGCCTCATACTTGCTATTAATACAGCGTACTTTTCATTCTTCGCCACTTCCTAAGTATTCCGGGCTCTCGAGGAAGTCGAAAAAACGATATACCCGCTTTCTTCGCAGCTTCATAGTTCGGACAAGCGGGAACGATGCACTGCAATATAACGGCAATAACTCTGCAGACGAACCACTGACGTCGCTGCGTCGTTTCTCAGATTCCTCAAAGTTTATCACCTCAATCCCCTTCTACTCCACAAAGCAAAGTACAGTGCTTTCCCCGAGCAAGTGTCCACATCCGGATCGCTTCAGTGGCGGATTTAGAGGGAGTCAAGGGGGCCATGCCCCACCCCCTTAAAATTGTCCCATATTCCATTAGGCAGTTGGGGGTGTGAATGTCTGACGGTCAAAGTCCTGGCTAATATTCTGCTCTGCCCCCCCCAACTCAAAATCCTGGATCCACCCCTGCACTTCCACTTATAGCATTTAAAATCTTTGAAGGAGTAACTGAGTAAGGAATATCACGTTAATCCGCCTTCCAGGGTTGGCATTTAAACTAGCTTACTGTCCACAAATAGCAGTGGCAGATCTACGTTTTCAGTATGATTCGCGTGAATCCGAGGCGCGTAGCGCCGGGGGAGGTCGGGTAGGGGAAACCCCCTCCCGTGTATTTTTTGGTTTTTGTAGCCGATTTCGTTTTCCTGGCATTTTTTTATTTTTTTATTTTTGATCCTGTTCCGGGGGTGTTAAGCCCCCTGAATCACCCCGCACTGGATAGCGTCACAACCGGGCCATCACTGCTTCCGCTTGCTTGGTCATCTCATCTGATCATCTGCACAAAAGACTATTAGTGATTCCTCAGAGGAAGTCTTGTCATTTCACTCTCACTTCTGTCCCAGTGCGGGCGGATCGTGTGATTCCCCAGAAAAAAGTGTCCACTTCAGAGGTATCTTCCTCTCGCTGCTTAAAATTCTGCTTAGATGTGACAAAAGTACGTTGTCATGTAATCTGCATTTCTCTGTTCTTCACGCTCGGGATTTGATCCAAGTAGATATGTACGGCGAGTGTACACCGCATCAACCGCTTTAGCTACCCCTTAAAATAGAATGATTCTACAGAGCAAGTGTCCACCACATCAGTTGTTTTTCTTTCATCGCATTTAATTAAAGTAAAGGAGGGAATGAATACTCTGTTCACGAGTTATAACGTCAGCAGTCCGAGTTCTGAAAATGTTTCCGTTAGCCAGCTTTTTTAAGCGACGAACCTGGTACCGCATAATTCAGCCTGGGTTCTTACCCAGCAAGTACATGTATGTTACCATGTAGCTAGAACCACTGATGGTATTCTTGTAGGAGAACCTACGTACTGACGGACAAGGCCGGTCAGCGGTGACAACTGAAAGCGGAGTACTTATCAAAGCTAGAGGTCCATCTACTGCTGCTTGCCACACGAAACGATGCACAGCAACATGTGGCCAAACCATCAATACATCGATGATGGTGATGACGACGACGACGGTGATGATACGGCGATGGCGATTGTAAAGATGATGGTGATTATAATGCTAAGGATGTGGTGATGATGAAATTGTTGATGATGAGGTAGCGATGATGACAATATTGATGGTAAAGATCATGATGGCGATGATACTGGTAATGAGGATTACATGAATATGCATATGATCGTGATGACGTAATAGTGGTAGTGGCTAACATGAAACAACAACAGTAATAGTTGTTGCTCTTATTGTTGTTTTGTTATCGTAGCCGACGTAATCACTAAAGTGGCGGTCATACCCGATCATCAACTGATTTTTTTTCCTTTTCCACAGGCTTACGCGTGGAAGTGTCATTCACAGAAGATCCAGACACCTCAACCACTGTACATAGGTGGGTATAGTAGTAGACCGGGCAACAGGCGCACGATATCAAAGGAAATTATCTCCTTGAAGTTTCCAAAGCGACCTTAATGTTGTTACTCTGAAATTTAATGTATTTTAGAATATTTGATTGAACCTAGGTATCCTTTTCCTTTGCTTGCTGACAACATCAAACGATTTCCTCAACCGAAAGATTTTAGCATTTCAGATCCACTTCTTCAATATTGTCCTAGTTCCTGCTGGTTGTGCACGTGTTCCTTCGCGCCAGCCACAAAGTTCAGCGCACTTCCGCTCGACTAGCGGAAAGCAAAAAAATCTACCTTGTTGCATTATTTGGAAACATGTCTGAGTTGGTTTATGAGTATTTAAAGACGATGTAGCGAGAAAAGTCTGAAATCTCTGAAAGCAACAGAGATTCTCAGTCAACGGTTAGAAATAGGGTGCCCTAGCTGTGACACGTGTAAGAGGGACTTCGGTAAAAGGTCAAAGGTGATAGAGCAAAGGTGGACCTGGAAGTGACTTCATAGGTAAACCGAAGCGAGTAAAAATGAGGACACGGGTCAATGTTAGATACAGTAGGTTAGATATTAGACCCAGAAGTGACGTCATCTCTCTGTGTTCGAGTGGGACCTCGGTCAAAGAACGAAAGTATAAAATGTAAACTGCAAATCATCATGGGGCACACTACAGTTACAACAGGCTTTTGGCTGCCGACACACACCGAATTGCAAATGGGCCCTTTCCTCACGTACTAATCGAGTGCCTGAAAAAACAAAGGGTTTTGTAGCATTTCCAACTCAAAAGCACTACGCGTGACAACTGAAACTTACTTACGCCACAGATTTTTAATCGGTTAAATCGCATCGGCAAAAAATCCCGGCACACAAAAATATCACCAAAAAACATCAAATTTGACAGTTTTCTCCCCAAAATTGCCACTCCCCTTCAAGTGTTAGAAAAAATCCGGTGACAGATTCAGAATGCTCGCACTCTCTAGATTCTAAAATTGTGGTCATAGTATGCCCATTACCAGCTACTTTTTGGCAATTTTGATCTGTCTGACAGCCACCTGAAATTGCCCCCGGTTTCTCGGACAGCAAGCGACAGGGGTTGAAAGCAAATGACAGCCACCGTTTTGCATCAAAAGTTGGTCACGGCTAAAAAAACTTGGATTTTCTCATTCAAAAACACAAGTAAATCAGTTTCCTGGTATTTGTTTTCAACAAATTCCTCGAACAACCAGTCAAACTTGACATACGCCCTGCACATAAATTCCAGGGACTAGAAAATGCCCCGTGGCTGCAGCCTAACTGTTCAGTGCCACCTCAGTAAACCGGAAAGAAGTGAAAACGAGTTCATAATCGAATCAGAAGTCACTTGATGGCTGGCGTCGTCATGTATATAGGGCGTGACACTGTCCACCGCCCAGCAGTTCTAACCCTAAACAGACTTTATTTTTGAATACTAATTTGTAGAATTCAACTGATCGAGCATGGAAACGAAAGGTGGATTCGTTATTTTGCGTACACTAGCGCCACATGCCGTCGTGGTCATTGTATATGTAATCGCTTTTTTCCTCACTCATTATTCAACAACAGCTGTCGCGAAAATCTAACCTATGAAAGTGACTAGACTAATGAGATATTGTGACGACTAAAAACAGAAAAGAAATCTATTGATGCTTAAACGTGAATGATACTAAAGTTCATTCTAACACACTACAAAAATTCTCAAGGTGTTATGACACCATAGTCCATACAGGTCACATTTCATTGGATACTGGATCACAGACTTTTCAGAGCGAAGCAGTCGGAGCCAGCGACAGTATGGTACCCTTCTTCAGGCGTTGTTTCGCAGGGACCTTCGTCAATGTCATGAGCGAGCTAGCCAAGTACGGCGAAGTGTGTCATCCTTCGGAAAGCGACGCAAGGTACCCAAAGTACCTGTGAGACGATAATGAGTACATCCCGGCACGCAGCAACAGCGCCGTAGCATGTTGACTGACTTGTAAACAAAAGCAAATGACGACCGAACTTATCACAACCGAGGTAGAACAAGAGTGACTCAACAGCCCTCACAGTCAGACTATAATGAAAAGAAGTCGGCGCGAAACTCTTGCCTTCCAAAACGTCACTTCCGGAGTAGAGGACGAGAAATTAATCAATTTACGAAAAGCTGTAATTAAGTGAAAAATGTGTCTGGGATAATCAACGAACCTTATTTTTCCTAAAAGTGACATGAAAAAAGGTTGCCTTCGCCTTTAAAAATATATTGATGTATTTTGTACAGCAACTTGCCCTTGATGGATTGTCATTTGTTCATAGAGTGCCGATAAAATCCCATATGGCTTTCACGACATCCGGAATTCCTCAGCTGTTTTTGCTGTTTCCTTTACAGCGCCTCCCGAAAGGTAGCACCGGGAAAGATCGCTTAATTGCACGCTTAATTGCACGCACACTCTAGCCCTCTGTATCTGAGTGCACGTGTGCACACTTCAATAGTAGCAACAACATGGGTTGGTCAGGAGACGCCTGAAACATGACCTTGCGGTTTAACCTCCGCTTACGCGCATGATCTTTGACCGAGGTCGCTTTCGAAAACAAAGAGGTGACGTCACTGCCGGGTTTAATATGACCTATTTAACCTTGACCTACGACCTCATTTTTACTTCCTTCCTGTATGAGGATGATGTCACTTCCGGGTCCACCCTATGATCTTTGACATTTTCCCTATGCCCTTTGGCCGAGGTCCTCTCAAACGCGTCAAGAAAACTTCAATATAAAACTGAATTGGTATTAAATATTGTTTCAGTTGGTGTTGATCTGTTAGCTAACTTTGACTCACCACTCCATCACATTAGCGTAATTGCCTGTGCAGAACCGAAAGAGCACAAGAGTTTTTGGTAAGTTTCCTAACTACTACAGTGTGTTATTGATGATAATTGTTATACAAAAGTGCACATACGATCTGCCTAATCGCAAGTACTTTGAAATTTCCAGTCTACTAAAACAGTTTTGATAAAATCACCCTCCTACTGTAAACCGTGTTTGATGTGAAAATCAAAATTGCCATACGAAAGGAATAGCTCATCGTCTTTTATTCCAGGACATGTTACGCAGGGAATGAATGCAAGGACAGTGCAGCCGTCATCTGGGGGTGGAGTGCTTACGGGGTCGACATTACCAAGTGGAGATATCCCGATGGTGAGACGTACACCATAGACAGGCAGTGTCATATAAAGAACGGAGATATGACGATGAATAGAAGCCTTATTATTTTTACGCGGTGATAAGGCCGTGCTACTTACTTCGCAACATATACTGTATTTACTGTTGTTACCGGTATATCCCGATGTTACCACATGGAGTATTTTCACTTGAAAAAGCTCGACATTGTCCAGTTCCGTGAATGAACGATAGAAGGAGACAGATTTGGTGAACTGAGACTTTTGGAACATGATAGACATTAGCAAAAAGATTTTAGTGATATCAAATCTAGAATTTTCACTTTGTTGACTTGGACCTCGTCTTTTAAAAAAAATCCTTGATCCGACCTAACCTTTCGAAAAATCCTGCATCTACCCCAGGTATTGCATTACACAGCTGGAGTTAACAAAATAGAGAAATCCTCACAGTGTGTGGTATAGTGTACGGGTTTTCACACTGCAATTCATTTTAAGAACCCCACTGAAAATCGTTATGATCACGACTTTGGGAATATGCCTGATTGTATGATTAATAAGTGCTGTTTATCAGGTTGAACACGTTTCACACAGGTCTCCTTTCTGTTGTCCAGATGACGTGCTTCATTTTCTTGGCTTGTCTTTCAGATGTTGGTATCGAAATAGGAGGGCGGTCGCAGTTGCAATATATCGTCATTCAAGTTCATTACGCTGGACCTATACAAGGAGGAGCCACCGATAACTCGGGCATGCGCATATTTCTGACTCCTACACCGTGAGTCGCTTTTTAACTGGAATACTTGTATTTTGAACATGTACACAAAACCCCGGCAGTATTCTCTGGTGCAGAGTTCGTTAAAAACGACATTCGTTGTTGGTTTGTTATGTCATGACCTATACTATGATATGATGTCTCACTCCTCACTGAGCTCTCATTTTATTTCTTGCCTTCGATGAATGAAGTGTACATTTAAAGACTGCGGTTTAATATAATTTTAAAAACAATTTCTTTATCCTTGTTCGTACACTATGTCGCTCGGGAGCTACTGCACAGATGCGATCAGCACTCAAAAGGTACTTCTAGACAATACGAGAAATGCAGAAAGTTATCCAGCAACGAATGTCGTATCGTTTTCAACGAACTCTGCTATTTTTATTCACCTTTATTGAAGTTTTATCCGTACGCAGTGAAGAGGGCAGATTGAAGCGGCCACGAATCATTCACACGTATAACTTCCATCACGAAATCAACATTTTGATTTAGACCACCTGTCGTTATTAAATTGGTCTCAAATTGTTGTATTATTAAACTGGAGGTGATTTCAGAATTTCGAAAGAACTGACAGCTTGCTATTGCTTGAGACCGAGGTTCGGCAAGTTGGCTTGTCACAGCGTGTCATTTTGTGCGTCAATCACTGTCTTAAGAATTATTATTATAGAACTGTCAGTTCTTTGAA
The DNA here is from genome assembly GCA_002633005.1 of Phoronis australis. NCBI lineage: Eukaryota > Metazoa > Phoronida > Phoronidae > Phoronis > Phoronis australis. Next base: position 1,453,315 of record NMRA01000003.1, on the reverse strand, counting down.
AACTCGAAATCACTTCTGATCTAAGTACCGGGATTTTCCGTAGATAAGCCCATGGGCATGTATTGGGAAAATGGAAATTTTTAAGCGTTTTAGTAACACCAAATAAACGCCCGGGCGCCTGAGCGGATTGTCATAGTTTTGGTTACGCAAATGCCAGCATGAAGCGCGATATGTATTTTAATAAGTGAAACTGTCCTTATGGGTTTGCCAAAATTTTGTTCGTTTTCATGAATGATAAATGCTTCACATAACTGAATTTGTGACTAAAGTTGACGCTGAGTGGGCTTTTAAGAGGAAAATTTCCGAATAAACGTCCCACTATCAGGACACTTAACACTAGAAGTCTTAACACCAAATAAACGCCCATGAACGTTTCATCGTGTGGGCTGATCTACGGAAAATTACGATAAGGAACGAGTTGAGAACAATTCTATTGCGGTAAGTGGTCTAAATCAAAAGCTCACTTTTTGAACGAAACGCGGATTTATAGCCGCTTTAAAGGAGAATGCCACCCAAAAAACAACCTATTCTGTATCCATTTAAATTAAGTAGTTCTACTCGATAACGGCAGGTTCGGTTGCGTTACCTGACCCCTGACGGCAGACGGAGGTGTTGAAATTATCCAATGACTGACGTAATTGGTTTCACACGTATTCTGTTCAGCAGTTCACATCACGGGTTAGTGGTGTCAGCTTATCGCTTGAATTCATCGTTTAACACCAGTAAATCATCAAATTCCCATGTAAAACCTTAAAAATACACAGAGTTCTTGTAAAAACGTGTTTTTTATTTCGCTGTTACGGATTTACTGATATTTCGACACACCGTAGCCTACAATGAAGTTCGGCAGGCCAATTTACCAAGGTTCGTAGGAGGAGTTTGGGGTCTGTTCGGAGATAAATTCGAAGTATTCTTCCGTGAAAAATAAAACAAGAAAACCTAGATCTGTGTTGTTCATACTTGTGATATTTTGAGTTCTAAACACACAAAACGCTTGTTATCCCGGCCAGTGGCTCGGAACCCGATCAGGCAAGTCGCGGCCGGACTGACTCGTTATCCCGGTCAGTGGCTCGGAACCCGATCAGGCCCGTCGCGGCCGCCGGGACTGGCACGAACATAAACAAGCTTGAGTTGAAAACTAAACCTCCAGTCACGAAAATACTATAATAGTGAACCAAGGAAATAATGTGCACGTAATTATTTATGCGAATTAGCCACGAAACTGAAAATCTACTTACTTGTCGGGGGCCGCGAAGTCGGGTTCCCCTTCCACAGACAGTCAGAGCAAAGGTTGTACAGTAACAATGATTTGAATAATGTATTTGTATTTCTAAATAAAGATTCCCTTAAAATGCGACCATAGCATATAAAATCGAGTAATTGTTTCACAACAGCTTTCTGTCAGCAAACACTGAATTAGCATACGCTCACACTGCCTCGGTGCCCGGTCAATTACCTTTGTTGCCGGCATCAAACCCGGAAACGCGGTGGTTTATTCATTGCTGGCTTCTCAAAACATTTGCACTCACGAGCACTCCAAGGCATTACAAATTGTATCTAATGAGACAGTCTTTGTTTAAGTTTCATATAAGCATTGGTTAGGATCATTTTAGGATAGAATAATTCATTTTGAAACAGAACGCAGAATAATAAACGTCTACATGGCAACTCGATCACCCGGCGGCAATTCCGACTTAGTGAAGCTCATCCGACGAAGACTTCACGGGTCAGATCGTTAGGTTTCACAGGCTATCAGTTCGAACCACAATACACTGATCAAGATCGAAAGAGGCGCCGTGAACATGCACAGGCAATGGAACGTATGGATTGTTCTTTGGTAAGCCGGAAGTCGTCAGAGAAATCACCGTTGACGAAATGCCGGCCACAGACACGGAGATGTTTCACGGCCTCATACTTGCTATTAACAGCATACCTTTCATTCTTCATTACCACGAGCCACTTCCTAAGCATTTCGGGCTCTCGAGGAAGTCGAAAAAGCGATATACCTGCTTTCTTCGCAGCTTCATAGTTCGGACAAGCGGGAACGATGCACCGCAAAATAGCGGCATTCACTCTGAAGACGAACCACTGACGTCGCTGCGTCGTTTCTCACCTTCTTCACAGGTTAACGCGACTCCTCTCGGCAAGGTGAGGTCGACCGTATAAGAGGCGATGTGGACATAGACCGATTAAGACGGTAAAAAAGACTAATTAAATCGGGTAGCATTCTCCTTTAAACAACGCTCTCTAGCGACAGTGTAACTACCGTACTCGCCCGGGTTAACAACCAGTGCGCTTATTATAGAACTCAACACTCACGGGTGGGCGTTACGCCTAGCATGGGTACTTTGAAGTGAAAATTTGGAGATTTCGGAGGTCGGCGTTAACACAAAAATGAGAGCCCGGGCGAGTATGATAATACTAGCCTAATTACAATGACTATGCGTACCTGCCCTCTGTCGAAAAAACTTTAAACCACTAAAGTTATAAAAATGGCCTGAATCAGTCGCTTAAACAGATTTCAAATGATTATTACCGGGGCTCTAGAAGAAACTAGAGCCGGTTATTACTCTAGAACAGGGTCAGTTGGTATGACCAGATGCCAGTCATATTTAAAGGGATACTAAACCCTGATTTGGCGATTTCAACCAAGTGCTCGTTATGCCACTTACTAATACACCACTGGCGCCCAACTTGAGTGATAAAAGCAGGATTCAACTAAAACTCAAAGTGTTTTTGTCAAACACAGGATATTATGGTACTTGATAGATGCTCTTTCCTTTCAGTTATCGGGTAACTCGCCTAAAACGTGAGTCACGCTTGCCCGTTCAGCAGACTTTCCAAGGACTTTTCAAATTTTGCTAGAAATATTTGATTGTTGTCGAGGGTTACTGAACATTTTGTTTCTGAAGACTAGATGGGAACGCCCTTTTTATATCTATTAATAGTCCAAAACCCGGTTTGATACCCTTTTAAGTGAGCCCATAGCAATAAGCGTGGCCAAACATGCTGGTTCTGAGACTGAACACTGAATGGAATGTACTAATACTACCTGGCGCTATACTTTCGACGCATATGACTAGGAGGTTAAACTGCACGTATTGAGCCCTGACTAGCTCACGCGGTTGGAGTCAAAATTTAGTTTTCGAAAGAAGTCAAGTAACATGGTTGGTGCACTGATTAGATATGAAGCAGCTTTAGTTACATACATCAATGGACAATTCACGATCCCTGGAAAAATGGTGGAGATATTTTGTTTCAGGAAACCATACAGCGCTGGCTTCTTTGTCACCGCCATTGTTGGCAGTGTGCCCGGATGGCAAACAGGTGAGTTTGCAGACAAAAGATGAGAAAGTCTTTTACTACAGTTTTATGCTTTAAAAGTCCGACATTTCAATTTGCAAGTAAGATTTCAATCAAAAATCAGAATGTAGAAAAGCTTTCAAAATATTGACCTATATGTTTTATGTGAAATTTACGTTACACTCTTTTATGCGATAGCTGGTGCACAGGCACTCTCTTTCGTCTTTTTGTCAACAAAGGTAGGCTCCTACCAAAGACGTTAAGTCTCTCTACGGTCTTGGCTCGTGCAACACATTTATTGATTCGGTTTCATCAAATGTCGTATATGGCCCGCCATAGCTGACACCCCGTGATTTCCATAAGAATGAAACATTAAACTCGAACTGCTTAAAAGAGCATTTTGCCATTGTTAAGTTGTTTGAATTCATAATTGAAGCACTTTGGGATTTAAAAACGTTACCACACTTATCCGGTTATCAATTAGTACCGAATCAATGGACACACGCGTCATTTTAGAAATCGCAATTTTGGGTTTTGGATGTTCTTGTTGGAAATGGAATTCAAATCCTATCACAAAAGCAGATCGATTTTATAACCATAAGTGGCTTAATTGTTCGTTTTGGCCAACTAAATACCGAGGATTCAAACCGTTTTCATAAACCGCATTAACGAACGGATCGGGCCCAGAAAGACCCAAGCGAGCGTGGCTAGTGACTGGTGAGATTACAGCACAACAACTCAACCAATGAGGTATCACAACTCCCATTTTAAAGGGACACGCTCGTGTTTAGGGAAAAATGCATTTTTGGATTATGGTTGGATAGAATTTATTTTTTAAGTTAATAGTTTTGGCCAGGGCTATAAAACAACAAAATTCATTGTGCTTTTGTAATTATATTGTCAATTTTCACCATTGGCTGCCACTCAGTTGCTGAAATCAAGGCCGGTTAGTTGACCTTAAATATGCTTAAAATACGTTAGCACTTAACGAGTGCGGTTCAGCTCCGTCAGCAAAGCGTTGGACTGCGACTGCTTTTTTTAGTTCGATTCCGCTTTGGGACAATCGCAGGAAGCCACTTTTCTCGCCAATAATGCTACTTTAAGTTATTCAGGTACCAGCTGCAGAGGTTACCAGCTAACTATCAGGGTTGCGGGAATTGAATATTACGTCCATAAGTTTTCTTGCATGATATTGAAAGAATATTGTAGCGCATCCAAACGCACATTAGATGTCTTTCTTGTTCTTGTTGTTGGTTCTTGTTGTTGGTCCAGCGGGTTACTCGCGTATAATAATACCGTAACACTTCGGTCCATAAAACTTTATTTAAGATACGATACGACGCGAGTATTTATGATTGTACAAGTATGTAAGTTATACGGTTTGAGAATACGGTTAAACCTGAAACAATTAATAACGATAATACAACCTCTAATAGAAATTGAAGTACCAAATACATCATACTAAAATACAGAAAACTGCATGTCTGATAATATTATATCAACTCCCAATTTGGTAAACACTAGTTAGCAAAAACTTGTAGTTACAGCGATTTCTATGAATTAAAGGCGAAAGCAACCCTTTTTCATGTCATTTTGAGCTAAAATAAGGTTGGTTGGTTATCCTAGACATATTTTCCACGTAATTACAGCTTTTCGTAATTTTATTAATTACTCGTCCTCTACTCCGGAAGTGACGTTTTAGGAGGCAAGCGTTTCCCGCCACTTGGTTTTGCGTTGAGTTTACCGTGAGAATCTGTTCTATTCTACTTTTGTTTTGTGCTGTTTTTCAACAATTGTCGCCACCACTTTCCATCGGCGAGTATTCTGCGGCAAGATAGGTTAGTATAGAACTCAAATACGTTGGATTTAGGGATTGTTTAGAGTGTTGTAAGCTGAAAATGGCTGGAGTCGGTGACCCGTATCACAGTGAGTAGTGTGAGTGACGGAGACCTTGTTCACGGACATTCAGTGGGTGGGTACATGTTTGAGCCCTAGGCAGAGTACGCACAGGCAGCTGTTGAGAGAAACGAGGCGGCTACTGAGGACAGACGTGGTGACACATCTTGGTGCAAATGCACTGTGTGTGTTGTTATGTCTGTTCAGAGTTCTACGAGGCCAAGCCACTACTGGACACGGTTAAGTGGACCTCCGGCATACCACGGACAGAGGAACAACTGTCCCACTTGCCAGAGTGTCCCGCGACACACTCCCACTGGATGGTGACCTGAGAACCCAAACTGCTTACATCGTGTCGTGTGACTCCCTCGCCACACACCTGGCACCTTCTAAATAGCTCCAACACTTTAGACAAGTCCACAATAAACTTATCAAAGTTTGGCTCACCGATCTGTTCACTGGACGACGAACTGTCCTCTTCACTGGGTGTCGAACTGGGCCTGTAATCACTCCCACTACTCAATATCGCTGCAGGGCTGCTTAGAGGCTCTGAGCTGGAGAAAACAGCACAGGGCGAATCACTACTGGTTCCAGGAATGGCACGGTCTGGGGGTACGTTCGGAGGCACGGGTGACAGTGGATGAAGTGCCTCCACGGGCTCCAGTCACTGTACTGACCACAGCTCGCGAGGCTTCTCTCTTCAAAAACGCACTTCTCGGGGGGTAGCGACGGGGCACTGTCGGGAATCAACACAGACGGAATGTCATCCTTCTTCAGGCGTTGTTTCGCAGGGACCTTTATCAGTTCAGCGTACAAATCCCTTTCGTAATCGGACGGCAGAAAGTGCTTGCCACACACACGGTAATTGTCGACTGCTTTGTACGTTGCGTGGACGGGTAACGCTGCGTTCTTCACACTAACGAGCCAAGTACGGCGAAGTTTGTCATCCATCGGAAAGCGATGCTAAGGTACTCCCAAAGCGCGCGTGAGACGATAATTAGTACGCAGCAACAGTGTGGCATGTTGACTGAGTAGTAAATGAAAGCAAACGACGACGTAACTTAACACAACCGAGGTAGAACAATGACTGACTCGGCAGCTCTCACAGTCAGCCTATATGAAAAGAAATTGGCGCGAAATGCTTGCCTCCTAAAACGTCACTTCCCCAGTAGCGGACGAGTAATTAATAAAATTACGAAAAGCTGTAATTAAGTGGAAAATATGTCTATGATAACCAACCAACCTTATTTTAGCTCAAAATGACATGAAAAAGGTTGCCTTCGCCTTTAATCAAATAATCAAAGAACTGAGAATAGTTGTTTCTCAAGTCAAAGTTAATAGTGAAACATCAAGAAACAAAGTTGTGTCTTAACCAACGCTCTGGGTATCTGTGATATTTTTGGAGCAAGCAGCAGCCTCTCTCTAAGCAATATGACTTCTAGAGTAGCTAACAGGATATTCATACTGAATATGAGAAAGGTGGGCGAGATATTTCAAAACATGAAAACCCACAAACTTTTTCCAAAACGCAACACCTAGTTCCAAAACAATTCTTTGAATAAATTTGCTGGTTCCAAAACAATTTTCTGAGTAAAGTTAGTAGACTCCAGCAATGAACCCAAGCCATTACCAATTATGGTGCAGGACAATCAAGAGTTGAGTAGTCTGATGGACAAATGACAAGATTATTGTTGTTGTCCAAAAACCTCACCCTAAAGCTGACAGGTTTCAAAGACTTAAAGTAACACAACCGGCAAAACAAGGTTGTTGTTATAAACATCCCACAACTGGTAAAAGACATGTGGTGAATTACTTCCCATGCACGCATAGGAGGTTACAAATTTTGATAAACAGCAAACATGTTTAATTAATTATACACCAGTCAATAAAATTACATAACATTTTGTTTAATTAGACCAATTATCTACAACATCAAAAAAATGTCAGCAATACATATGATTGTCTTCATTAGATTACGGCGCAGACTGTGCTTGCGCGTGGACGAGTGACGAGGAAGTGGAGGTCATAGGTTACAGTGTTCATAGCCATAAAGCAGGTAGAGGTATTGAACTTTTGGCATGATGCCAATTATATTACGTGCAGTAAACGATTTAAGTTGTTTTAAATTTCCCACACTTTAAAGTTTATATGTGATTTTTGTCTTATCAAATAGGAACGTTCTCCATCACAGTGATTACTTAACTTTATTTGCTAATACACTTACTGCTAATCAAACGTATGTTCGTTGTCATCTTGACTAAAAATCAAATAACATTAACCACCGTCTTTATTACCGCTGCATTCGCTACCGCTACTGCAATTGAAAAAGTGAATGTTTCATTTTTGAACACGAGTTAAGCACATTTGATTCATTATAAGCGGCATTTTAAACTTTTGAGACAATTTTTGATCAAAGGAAGTGAAGCTACACCGGAAATGACGGAGTGAGTATTCGACCACGTTGAGTAACCCCTTATCCCCTTGTATAATTCACGTCTCACTTTCCGAGATGACTGCCGTCTGTTTTACCAAATCAAATATGGCGAATTGGCACAAAACAAATTTGAAATTGAACCATTCCCAAATACGGTAAGTTACCTTGACTGATGGTGGTGGTGGTGGTGGTGGTGATGGTGGTGGTGATAGTGGTGGTGGTTGGCCAAGTTACGTCACCACGGTTTATTTGGCTGCTCAGCTATTGATGTACATTTATCTTTGCAGCAACTTTAATTGAAGGTTTTCACGTAAGGGGGGATAAATGGACGTTAATAGGCAGGATGACGCCTGTTGTTCAGGTAATATACTGTGTCACGCATTTTGTTTCAGTGACGAGTTCATTTCTTTGACGGTTAAGTCTCATAGAAAACAAAAAGGCATTTCGGCACTTAAAGGCATTTTTAAAGCAAAATAAACCGCGATCCTGGCCTAGTCACTGTTTTCTATCTCGTTGAATTTGACTCGGCTTTTATGAGAAACTAGCTAACCGAAATCGGGTTTTCAAGCGGTAAACGAGTCATGCACTGAATAGCTATCATGTGAAATGTTGTCATAATGAAACTCACAGTCAGTTCTTCGCAAGGTCTTGACACTGATCAGGAGCCATGACAGGGAGTCGATAGAAAATTTTGATGTTGACTTAGAAAGCCGTAACTGGTGACACGAAATTAACAGGGCAAGCAGGTGTAGTGCACGTGGAGTATACATGTAATTTAATAACAATGAACGACCAAGACGAGCAAAGAACATAAAATGGTTATTCGCTTTGCATTCACGTGATTTAGCAATTGCAATGAGCAATGAGGCTAATAGCATACCGTACTCGAGGTGTTCCGAATGGAAAATCATGCGACGTTTGTCGGCTGACAACTACGAAGGGAAGAATGTATAAAGCCCCTTCAGATGCCGCTTGCCAAAGAATAATGCCAACGAATCGCTTAAGATTTGATCAGTCATGTGTCACCGATCTCTGCTTGTAGAAAACCATGATTACAATCACCTATAGTTTTAACCCTGACTACGAGAGCATACACTTATAAAACACTTAATATTTATTTGTAGGCCAATATTAAATCTGCCACGCCAAACGTTGTATTTAGAAAGGGTGATATACTGGTACGTATCCATACTTTTTTACTTCTAACGTTTGCAATAAGAAAAAGCATCGCCTTCCCTACCTTCACGCATCATACCACTAACGGTTAAATCTGCGATAAGTGTTGTTTATTGTTGAAATGATGTGTGCTTGTATAAAGCCAACTACTTTGAACAAGAAATGATTTTTTTATTTAGGCATCACGGTGTCATCTAAGAAATGCCAGTCCACGCCCTTTGACCTTTGGGTAAGTCGTGATGAGAAAATCTTGAGATGCGATTTCTGCAAAAATGCGATGTTGTAAAAAATCAGAATAAAATCTGGTGATTTTAGATATAAAAATCTCTCGTTCTTGATGGGTTGCGGCCACATTTCTTTTGAATTTGCGTTTGTCAACTAAAATGAAATAATCTCCCCGAATATTAAAGGTGACGCGCTGTAGAAAAAAATCATTCACACAATTTAGTATTTCAAGTTTTCTGGCTTACTAATTATGTATTTTACGGTGCATTTTCGGAGTTCATAGGCCCCGTATTCCACTGGAAAGTAGGTCTACCCACTGGATTACATTTGGGTGTACTAGGATGTTGGTTTATGGCCGAATCTCTTGAAAACTGATAATTGTGTATCAGTTTATGCCAACTATTGAACTGATTGCTGCACTAAAACGTTAACCATCTTGTAGGCTATCATTTCTCTAGAAACTTCAGCACCCATTATAGCTGTACTACTAGGAAGACACTACCAGGTAATGGCTTCCTGGTACTACAAAAGTCTAACGTTGTGTACAGGTTCAATTACCAATAAGGACAGTTTTATGTTGATTAGATCAAAGAGCAAAGGAGTATTCTAAAAGTGACAACAGTAGTCTACGTATTCACTCTATAGTAACAGGACATTATACTAATCTTGACATTCTTCATAGTAATGTGACCAAGTTTAGATTGGCCATTGAAGAGTGTCTTGCCATTGCCGAACTTGGCCATCACTGAATGGCATCGTGGACCCGTTCCAAGAAAGTTGACTCAGCTAATACAAATCTTCAAAAAATTCAGTCAATTTTAAGACAAAACTTTAGTTTGCCTCAAGTCCGTTTCAAGGAAGAGATCTTAAGTTTTCGATTTGCGTTTTGTTTTAATTCGACTAACTTGCCGGATGTGGAAGTTTCAATGTGTAGAAGTTAAGACAAATCTTAGACTGTAGGTCAAAAATAAGTCAGTTTCTTGGAACGAGCCCCTAGACTCAATTGAGCTCACCATTCGGGGATAGCTTTGATCAATTGTTCATTTACTGCTGCTAATGGTGTCAGACTTGGTGTTTTCAGTTACTCTTAATTAGTTGTACCCCTTTTGTAGACTTTCTATTCCTTTGACTATGATTTACTGGTTTACCATCGACACGTTGGACATCGTATACCATATAATAATCAGCAATCATTATCAGTTTTCCAATGGTACACTTACAAAAATACCGTTTTCCGAGTATACACCAGAGTCTGACTATATCAGAAACCGTTCTTACGAATTTCTCATTGTTGTGCTCTGCCCAAATGTTTTAGAGTGACAAACCAGGACGAGATGTGCAACTTTGAAGTGATGTTCAAGTATCGCCGCCTGCCCGGCAATCAACAACTTCGCCTCCAGACCTGCTCAACTACTATGCCCGAGTTCCATATTAACAACTTTCCGACTTTGGACGAAAAGTCGCATCCCGTTCGGGGTTTAATCAATCTATAGAAACTTGCAAACTTCGAAACATTCTACGGCGACTATACCCATAGGCGTAGGAAACGGGGAACGGGGGAACAAGTTCCAATGGAGGAAGGGGATGGGTACTCACCCCCAATAATTAATAGATTTAATAGGTTGAAAGTGAAACTTTCATGGCCACTCTGGGGTGGGGGGAGGGCAGTTGAGAGTAAAAGAAAATCAACAATTTTATAGAACATTTGTCAAATACCAGGTTTTAGATAAAATGCAGTATGTTTCTTTTGCGTACTGTCCCAATTGTCACAACATCCAACTTGCGACAATTTGGGCTTGTATGGTACAGGTCTAGACTGTCGCGCGCAAGCTGAACAAATTGATTCAGAAGACAACTTTTAGGATTTGTGGTGCTGTATCATTTCTCCTGAGAGCCCCCCCCCCTCTACCCCTCTCTCTCAAGGGATAATGGGAAAATGGTGTCATCTGTCTCTCCTTTTTGCCGTCTTTTACTAGTATATCATTTGACATGAATCATGAATCCCAGCTCTTGTAGGGGCCGGCTAATGACATCCACGGGTACCATTTTCCTGATTTTTATTTATATTCTTTTTTTCCTAAGGGGTCACACACAGATAGAGGTACAGTGATGGAATCGGTGCCTCTCTTTTCCTTTTATGTTAAGGATGGTGACCCGGTGATGAAATCGGGTGTTAATCTTTCCCACTTAATTTAAATGATATAGCCCTTCATATTGGAGTATTTGGGCTGCGTGCCTTTCATATTAAGAAATCTCCTCTGAGAAGGGGGTCACTAATAAAACCAGCTCAGTCAAGTGGTTAGAAGGGGACGTAGAAAAAATTCCAATTGGTCATGAATATGTTGAATAGAAGCTCATCAGCATCAAGACACATGGTCCAAACAACCAAAAACGTCAAACTAACAAAAAATGCATTGATAACTATTTGTGTATTACACCAAGGCAATTTTGTCGCCGCGTTAAAACGATAATTACGGTTTTCCGAAGAATTCCAACAATAGTACTTAGTTTGAAGATTAGGAAACCATTACTTAAGAGGAGAGACGAACGAACGATCTCTCTTCGTCGATCCGGTTGTCAGGATTTTTGACTACCGTGCTCAGCGTACACTCTCACGAATGAGGGTGCTCAAAGTGCATGTACTGTCAAAGACTCCTGCGGGTTTTGAAGTACAAATAAAAAACATAAACCTGTACAGGCTATCATAAAGCTGCATTCACGCTAACGTGAACAGATTCTGAAAATGTCTTGAGGCAGAGCCCTCGAAGCCACCGTGCCCCCTCTCTCGTGCTGTTCCCACTGCCCGTCACTTGCAGAAATCTGTGTGCACCTCTTGGGGAATTATTTAAAACTTCCATACCGTGAATTACGTATTTGAAAAACGCCTTACAACTTAGCAACGGGCAGTCAGCTCGTAATCCACGAGCGTTTACTTTTTACCTTGTGTTGCTATGTGTTGAATCAACGTCAAGGTTTTTTCCAGCAAGGTTTCTGATTTGCACGATTATGTGTCTACGAAAATCGACTGATTCATACACGATATTTTTACTATTATGAGAATTCGTTATTGTACGTAATTGATAAATAAATGTTTCAGTGAACCTCCGTACAGGCTGAAATTCAAAAAACTTTATCCATTCTTCTTCAAACACCAAAGTGCGCTGGGCGGTTTTTGCCACCAATCAGAAATGGCTCACTCTAAAAATTGGTGTTTCGTATGATGAGTGCCATTTACCTCCCCCACTAAATCCCGGGCATCAGATTAACGACGTTTATGAAACACACCCTTAAGCAGTGTACCAGGAACTCAGTAACATTCAAAAGGTACCCCTTCAAAACTTCCTATGCCTATGATACAGCAGAATGTGGACACCAATGAATGTCAGGTTGTCTTTTTGATGTCTGTTATTGTGTTTGAAAATACACAAAGCTGTTCTCTGACACACCTTATCAGTCTTTTTATTTATGTATAAAAAACAGCGTACTACTGTATTTCAAATAACAATGGCACTTGATTGCAAATTACTCAGCACTGGCGAAGAACATTAAGCGTTAATTTTCCTCACACGTGTCAAAATCGACTTAGTTATCTCTGCCAGCTCTTGTTGTCCCAACTTTTCTTGCATCTTCAACAAACCAACAAGAAATTCCTCTTCAAACGGCCATTTTTTGCTTGCCTGTAAAAGAAGAATTTTTTGTGAATTTTAAAACATTTTTTCGAAGAACAAATTATACCTGTAGCGCTCTGTTAATAATGAGAGGCACTTCTTTTAATGGTCAGCACCGGGCAATATTGTAAATCGACGACTGAAGAAGAAAAGTGTGAGACCGAAACGTTCCACACGAATCCTTGGCGCAAGAAATTAGGCTACTTTCTGTCGTCAGCAAACCGGCAAACAAATTGTTCAAATATCATAAATTCGATGAGAATAAAAATAACCACAATGGCTAAATTCAAAACAAGAAATAGAATTGTCGCACCTGGTAATAAATCACCTTCGCGTCCTCAAACCTCCCCTGTTCGACCAAATATAAACCATACTCGGCATACACCACAGCACTTTCGGCATTTATCTCGATCGCCCTTCGGAAAGCCACATCCGCGTCATCGTGGGCGCTCAGCTAAAACAATTATCTGAGGTGAGTGTTCGAAGTGGGGCGAAAGTGTTTCGCACTCTTACGCAATGGACGCAAGGTTTAACTGACAAATATCGCTGATACTTTCAGACATACAATAGTACAAAAGACTTTGTCCTACTCACATCAAAGCGGTTGTAATATTGAAGGACTGTATAAAACCTGTTGTGAGGGCGCATTAGCGACCAGATGTAAGTAATCCGGTTTGTGAATGGTCAGCCCCGTTGAAGTCACAACCATTCGTGTATATGAAATGAATTCTATGGCACTGCCATCCAGACATTAAAACAGGAATCACTTTTTTAAGGGTCGTGACTTTCAATGTGAACAACAGTAATTTTAAAAATAAAAGTTATGTGAACTGTTATTTACCTGTGTGGTTTAGTTTGAGTGTCAGTCATGACAAAAGGTTGATGGTTAAGTGTTCGCACCAATTAAACCGAGTTATGACTTTTTTCACAGTTATGTAATGAGATTTATTGGAATATGTACATTAGTCCAACGTGACTATCAGGTGCGCTAGAAATTACACAGTATGTTGTGACGCTTGAGAGGATAGAGGACGAATTTTAGAAGTGAAACATCGATGAATTCTCACGAGAAATTCAAATTCAAACAATGTGGGAGAATGACAAAAGCCGAAGAGCGACCACTTAAATACTTTGCCCAAAGATTTTGGAACGCAGTGCACGCTTACAGAAAGTCGTATTTGGACAACGTTTTTTGCTCGAGTGTTGTGTGGCGACCTCTTTCAACAAGCAATGGATGGTTCGAACAACCCACTCGAGTCAACGACTGTGCACGTGGGATATTAATTATTTCTAAATAATTTTCAATGAAATATATTGTTTTAAATTTCAAATAGTACCACAGTTTTCAACTGCATTCAACACCTGATTGTCAGCCTTGTAGATAGCAGTCGCTGACACGCTGGGAAAATACTAGTTAAGAAAAACGCTTGCTTTGACACAACCTTGCCAAACGTCAAAAAGCCGTACAATGACAGCTTCCCTTATCCAATTACAAGAAAATCTACCGGTCAAATATAATTGATAAAGCATTAACCAACGATTACCAGGCATCCCGAGTATTTTGGACCATCATTTTATGCAGGATACAATTTATGCCTAGTTTCCAATTGTTCCCGTTCCTGGAAGACTCATATTTTGGCACCATAACACAAAAAGGGGCAGCCATTTTGTCGAAAAGGTGAAAGGCTATCCACCGAAGTAAATCACGACATTTACGCTTTTTAAATGCAGAGGCAATTTTATTGGCTTGACTAGACAACGTTTTAGTAGCTTTGGTCCGTGAATTTTTTGGGGTTTTGGGGTTGTAAACAATCCAAGGTACTTATGAGGAGAAACAACTTATACTACAATTCCATGAAGAACCATTTCTCATATCGTTGAAGGGGGCCGCCATCACAGCTATATTTGCTATGTAATCGCTACTATTCACACTAGGAATTAGAATTGTGCTGCACGTATTTCCAATACACACATTGGATACATTTGATTGTCTTTGTCGGTTCCATCAGTTCAATCGTCTAAAATGTGATTGGTTGATGTCTAAGTTAGCAGTATGACCCGGCGAAACCGGCTAAGTCAACTAAAAGCAGCTGACGGGTTACAACTTGTCTGATCCTTCACCAGCAGAGTTCAGTAACGCCAGATCTCGTTACTGAGGAAAGCAAGACTTCACGAGATTACGCGAGATAGTGCCTTACATTTTAAATTAGAGCACGTGATTTTAGCTAGATTGTCTCGATGCGAAACCAGCTACGGAACTCTACCTAGGTTATAATCCTTACAACTGTTAGCTAAACCATCCCGGCAGACTGTAATAACCAAACTATGCTATAGTTATAAGTTTAACAACTCAGTTTAAAACTGCTTTGTTGTGAGTTGTCAGTGTTGGAAAGTTGGACAAGAAGTCGCAGCTTACTTCTGCGTGAATCCGCGCTAATCCTACGAAGGCACGTGCGTTAAATTCGTCTTTGGACACAGCTTTCGTCATCAGATCACGAGCTCTTTTGAGGTAACCACTGAGAACTAAAGTTTCTGCAAGCTTCACCAGGATTTCTGTATTTTCTGAAATATTACGCAGTGGACATTTACGTGCACCATTTGATCACAACTAAAAGTGCAATATTTAACATAAGAAAGAAACCGTCGAATACATTTTAAATGTTAAAACATTCTTATTTACATAAACATATTTTTTTATTAGTTAATTGGTCTACAAAGCCTCACTCAGCGTCATTATTTAACCCCAATTTGGTGTATGTTTTGGAGTGGAAACCTTTGATTTGGTTTCCTTACACTGAGTGCCAGAGTTCTTATACAGCCACCGTATGTTACTAACCTGGTAAAACATCAGCAAGACGATTATATAAGTTGACCCTTTTTTCGATACTGGTCTTTGAATAAGGATTCTTGTCAAAGAAAGTATTAGAAACTGAAATGAAATTTTTAAAATTTATTTTATGTTGTTTTATATGTTCTGTCACAAGTGGTGAGACACAACAATACCAAACTCTAGAACATCGTTTCAAAATTCAGTATGTTAACGTAGTCTCTGCTAAAACCGACAAACTGAGCGAAAAAAGGCAAACAAAAAGCGCGAATCAAATCAGGTTTTTCCTCGAAGTATTTATGATCCTAGACATATAACGATTCCTAAAAACCTTGCACCTTAACGAAGTGGTGTATTTCTTTTAGCTTTGCCTAACTGAAATTTTTGGCGTGTGCCCCTAATTTTTTACACACTGAATTCATTCTCGTACTTACTAACTTCTGGCCACTGATATCGTTTCAGTGGCACAAACTGAAATTACCTTTGTCAAATAAGCGCATGGCGCGAGTCTGTCCGGAAATACGCTGAACTGCTATGGCAACGGTATCACCAATATTTATGGTAGCGTGGTAGAAACTTTCCGGCTAAAATAGCGAAAATGGCGACCTTATTAAAACAGACGTTTCGATCAAAAGGAAGTAGAGTTACTGCTTGACACATATTATGTTGGGCTTGCGACATCTGCGCGTATTTCGTATACTAAAGAATGTCACAAGCCTAAGCCCCGTGGTCTGGGCACTTCGTTGTAGGTTAAATGAAGGTAAAATATGAACCTCCACAAATTAGGAAGAGGTGCGAAATTGTAGTGACGAAACAACTTCGACACAGCGCAAATTGACATTGGAAATGGTGCTCTGTTTAACAATATATTGACACGGAGAAGTGTCAATTTGTCAGTTGCACCCGGTCATCTTGTACCGCGTCAACGCAAACTTGCGGCAAGCCGGAAACTATCATCGCAATTGCGCAGGTGAAGAGGGGTTTTTGATGAAACACTCTCCCCAGGCCGTCTGTATAAAATGGGAGCTAACAAAAGTCCCCTAGCTCCTCAACACTTGATCGATTTGCGTCGAGACAGTTGTAGTGTAACCTCAAGTCGAGAGAAGTTATATCGTCATGCAAAGCTGGAAACGTGAATACTCCGGTGCAAGCGAATTTCTTTACAACTATTTCGAATTTAATGATAGTTACCAAGTCTGGAGAATCCAGGCAGAATTTTCTAAAATCGCACTTTATTTTATAAAGAGGAAAAAGGAAAAGCTCACATTTCGTCTTCAACATGGTCATGTATCGAATTCATGTTCATTTTTCAATCTCATTCAATAAAGTGATTTTAGGAATGGATATTAAGCCAATTGCGATTTATCAGGAGAATTCTGTCCTCTCGACACTAATCTAACAAATTCCACGAAGAGAAAACTTAAGTATAGATTGCAAAGTATAACACATTATTGTACAGTAGCTACATGTAGTTACTTACAACGTATAGTATGTCGCCGGCCTCCTGGACACACTCATAGGGTAACTTGGATGGCGGAAGATGCTTATACACCTTAGTTAGCCAATCTTGTTGGTTGAAGCTGGGCCAGTCACCTGTAAATAACTTCTTTAATTCAAATGTCTTATTGTGAGGGTATTTTGGGTCCTACTAAGGACGCACAAAACATAAGCCTGCAATAGTCGACGTTCCTTACGTTTACTACTTAAGAGCATGAGAATGTTACCGCGATTTATTGAACAAATCACGCGAACGGTTTTACCTCCAGGTGGCGTTGTTTCTTTTGGATAAATGAACCATCTTTTCTTTCCAAATATGACTCCATTCCAACCGTCGGCATGTTTGTGGAAGCTCACGCCACTAGATGTCGTTCCCATTATAAAAATTGACTCGAAATCCTCAACCTGTGATAGGAAAGCCAAACAAAGTAGAAATAATTACAAACTTCTCGGACAGGTTTTATGCCTAAAATTTCAGACGGCGAAATTTCACCATGAGTTTAAATCTAGCAATATTTCTTAAATAATTGTAGCTTTCCGTGTTTTACGCACAGAGTTCTGAACGGGTAGTACCTCAGGTGGGGCATACCCCTACGAAAAGAAGGTTTTGTGAGTCTTGGTCCAAGAAACCTTTTCGTGTAAGGGTTCGATACGATTGCATTCTTACGTTTCATACAAAAATTCCACTGGGTGGTAATGAAATCATTCGCTAAATGCTTTCACGATGCGTTTTCATGTGAAAACATTTTGTTTGAAAACGCCTCCCGTCTGCACGTACCCACCGAAAATGACAACATAAAACGCAAATTTTGGAAACTTTCATTTTTTGCAAACCCTGTATTCACTGTCTTCTTTGAATTGAGAAAATGCAACTTTTTGAAAACGCTGACGAATCGTACCCTTGTTGACAGATCGCAGTTTGAAAACGGAAAAATCGTTTTCAAAATGGTAAGGTAACGGTGTAAAGAGTGCCTTTGTTAGCATACTGACAAATAAATAAAATACTGATCTAAGAACACATTATGTTATTTTTGGTAAATACCATTATTATTCTGAGACACTTTGAGAAATCTGTGTCGGGTAAATTAAAATGTAGAAGTGTATTTTTTTCGAAAAACTGAAAAATCAGCGCGTCGGATCGGCAATCAAAGCTTTAAAAAAATCTCGCTTAACGACACGGCTGGTGTGAACTCAGACGAATAAGCAGTCTTGTGAAGTTGTTGAACAGCCTCATCCGTTTTTAAAAGTTGTTGTTAAGAAGTATGTTGATTTAACTTAGCCCGGTTATCTTTGATCTTAACTCACCACAAATGATTGGTATGTGCAAGAACTGAGACGATCGAAGGCACTCATCATGGGTCAACGGAAAATCGTCTTTGAAGGAAACGTTATTAATTAAATGTTATTTGAAGCCAATTATAATCGATAAAGCAGAACCAGTAGCTAGTGCGTTAAGCGGGAAATCAAAGATGTCTTTTTATCTCCGAAGTCAGCTAATGCACTAATTATTAGCAATTTAGAAAGTAACGAAGCGTCAGGATTTTGCAAAGGCTCTAGGAAACGGAGGAAAATAAACAGCCGAGCAAGTAACACGAGTAACGAGCCGGACAAGATTGTTCATGAGGAAGGAAACGCGCCGACGTCTAGATGTTGAATGATTTTGTGACATAATAAGCTTATAAACATTGTCAGTGTGCAATTGTATGACAGATAACTATTTAGGAATTAAACTTGTATACTCGTATACTTGTTCATCAATGGGAGAAAATACCGCTAATCAAAAAGCCACATTTAACGTGGTAATGGCGTTTTCAAATCCCCAAAGGACCGTCACGTGACCAAAACTTTTAAGTGAAATTAACCAATGAAAAAAGGTATATTGATAACACAACGACGGTATCAATAACATAACCAGATTTTTTGTAATATAAATGTTCAAAACCTTGTTACAGATTTTTGAATTATCCTTTTATTCTCGTTTTATGCAACTTAATAAAAGCCCTACATTGTGATAGTCTTTCATAAAAGTGGAACATCTTAAAAGCATTTCTTAAAAATATTTTGGAGAATAGCAAATAAAGCACAGTGTCTGAAAGTTTCATATGACTCCAATCATCCATTTCTGAGACGTGTTGTTCCAAAGTTGGCCAAACATGGACGTTTTCTAGCTTCCTAATAACCCTGCACTTTGCTTTAGTTCGCAATACTACGTCAACTTAGTTCCCGTTATTATTCCTATTATTCAACGGTCAATGCTGCCCTGAAAAAGCGATCATGGTGCAGAGTTAAGGGCCGATACTATAAACCATGAAGTGGTCTTAAAATCATCAACTTCTCCAAAGCAATATCATCGCGTTTTCATCCATTGTTTGTATTGAATTAGGTTACTATAAATCGCGTGCAATCCCTCTGACGGTCAAACTAACACGCCGTGACAAGCAACATAACGGGTCTGGTCTGTAGCAACAACGAGTTGGCAGATCTTTGCAAGCCGGGAAATCATTTTTGTAAGGAAGAAGGTGAGACGGATTTGATAACAATAAATAGGCTAGATCAAAAGTTGTCTTTTGCGCGTGGTTGTTGCCCTATACTGGAGTGGGACAGAACGTGTCATTCTTCAAGTAAACAAGTACAAATATTCTAACAGGTTAAATGTTTAAAACAACGTCTTTGCGCTATCATTTTGCCGGAAAATGATGCATTTGAATAGTTTCTCAGCGTTTACTCGTTCTGTTGAATTTTAAGCCAAAACATGCCCGTGGCACATTCGTCACTTAGACTACACATGCTCCGACTAAGATTGATGTTTTTTAGAACCCGAGTTTACATAAAATAATCCGTGTGTTTACTTGCCCGGAGTAACTGCACTTCAAGTAAGAAATGATGTGCTGGAAATATGGGCGACGGTTTGACTGCACACAAGCGCGTTCTATCATAGGACTAGAGTTCTGGGATTATACGAAGCTCAACGGTAATGCAAGACGTATTGTTATATTTGCGGCCTTATGCATACGGTTTCGAAGCTCGGTTTTGAAACGGATTGCTGAAAATGCTTACATTCGTCGGTCTTAAGTATGAGGGCAGGACCAAGCTGTCTAGTAGACGAGTGTTCTTTAAAAAGTCTCGGTCAAACAAATACCTGCAAGATAAATTCACTGAAGTTAAGACGCGCCCCCACGTGTGTCAGTCTGTTGAAGCAAGTGGGAATTTCGTCATCTAAACAGTCGCGTTGAACTTACTACATCAAGAGTATACTTTCAGTTATGCTCTGCGATTTTACACCTCCAGACATCTACAGCTACAGCCCTGTTTTATTATTTTTTAACAGATATCATCTTGTTTCAACTACAATTAGAAATGTTCGAGCCAATATCATGTAATAATCATTTTCATTAGAAAATACGGGACGATATCTCATAACTTTCCGTATGACATATGTTCCTTGTGCATAAAATATCTAGGCTCAGCATAATCTAGGAACTAATATTAGTTACAAGGCACAATGCACACTGCCAAAATACAGTGGATCACAGACAAACTATAATTTTGGTAGAGCGCATTGTCGGATTCTATCTAAAGACGACTTCACCTATGTCAATACACAAGATTGCTCCCTTTCATGACTTTGCTAGCACGGAAAATAGCCCGAGGGAAGTCTAGGTATATTGGTGTACTCTCGTGTTTAGTTTAATTTGGCAAATACAATGGAAAATAGAACGATTTAACGAGATGAGCATGAATAAACAGAGAGATTGGTAGGCCCAAGCGTGGTGAGACCGCATACTGTCAGACATGCTACTGTTTATTTTGTCAATTCGGAGAGAGACGAAACTGGTTTAATTGGGAATTTTCCGTGTTCAAAATCACTGGCATCATATCACAACTCAGCTATGAAAATATAGTGGCGAAATAATCTGTTTGACTCACAGAGGTTCCTTGTTTTTGTTGCCACCTATCATCTTGTCGAGATATTCGGTAAATTCTTGAGATATATAGCCGCTGCCTCCCCCCATAACAATATCCATATCTGTTCCCACCAAAACGTCCTTTTGTCCAAAATATTTCCGAAGGTATTGTTTTGACCATAGTTTTGGATTTGTCCAATCGCAAGCTTTGTTCCGGAATCTTAAAATTAATGGCTTTTTGTATCTAAACTTTTCCTCGAATTCCTGGCTAGATAACTGATCTACAAATCGTTTTTCAATTGAGCACACTTCGCTTGTGGTCACATTGGTCACTTTCGTCCATCCGCCACTGTTGTCGTCACAGGTTATTTGTAATGTTCTTTCATCGTTTTTAGAAAGTGTTCGTACATTCCCGCTAAAAATTGTCCTAAAAAGCACAAAAGCTGCAATAACAACTGTGAATAAATCTTTTAATCCCAAATTCCACCTTTTCGTAGCACGTTTGTAGTCTTCTGAACCAATCATAGTCTCGTCGTTCGTGCCAACAAGGGCATGCCGGTTTCTTTCACTGTCGGAATATTCACTCCCAAAGTCAGTGGTACGCCTGCATGGGTGTTGCGATCCCGACCGCTTTGCCATCCTCGCTCCCCCAACAGTAAGTCCTGTCTCAGCCAGAGTAGAGTTAGGTCGGGGACTCAATACCTCACCGTGGTCTCACTCTAAGAAGACTGGATGAAAGAGTGCTTGAACATAAAACTGAGAGAAAAGCAACATTTTAAAACATTGCATAAAACGTCAACAGCCAATCGTGTGTGGTGCATCAATTCACGGCGAATCTCGAACCGAGCTCTGTTGGCCTTGCAGCTCCTGTAATCAGCGACTTACATGTTCTCCTGCTGTTTCGTCAATAGGAGTGTACCTTTCTGATCACCGCCCAGGCTGTATCAACCGGTCTTTGCTCCATGGTGATGACGCAGCTGACATTATTACAGGGAAACTCAGGAGTTCTATAAGTCCATGAGCGAAACATTAAATGAACATCCTCATTCATGTATTGCGTATATCTTTAGTTTCCTGGCTAACATGACCAACGACGAATAAAACACGCAGCGTTCCGCCGTTGAGACAATCTGGTGCATGGACACATGCTGTCAAAGCTTAAAAAATTTAATTTGTCCATAATGGAAACAAAATGGCTGCGAAAGAATCAACACAAGAATTTAACCTGACGCGGCTCATTTCCACTCAAGCCAACGATCTAAGTGACCGTCATCGCAAGCGTCATCAAATAGACAGATGGATCAAACAGCGTTTGATGTGTCTTCGTTTGCTTTCTTCTGCCCGCGCACAAATTCCCCCAGGCTTGTTTTCACTCGACGTATGGTGAACATACTGCTTGAACTAATATTGTTTTATTCATGATTACTTAGACGCCCGTTTGTAAAAACGTCCCGAAACAATCTCAAAATCCGGCACATTTACCCGGCTTGATTACGCCTTTGAATAGTTCGATTGTTGTTAAGCTTTATCCGATTTGCTGATTATTGCAGAAAATCGATCAGGCTCAACTACGTGTACAATGAAGATCATTAGTCATTTTGAGCCATGTGGCATATGTAATATATAAATACACATCAGTGTATACAGATACTCATTCAGTCCTTTTTGCGTTAAAAGCTATATACAAAAAGAATGTGACCTCAAACCAACCAAACTGATTCCCAAGCGTTACTCATTCAGCACGTAATCAAATGTTCTCAAAACAACACAACTAAATACAGAATTTTCAAAATAAATTGAGCCCGAAATGGAGACAGAAGAGCAGCACTAAATTTCACTTTTTTGAATTGCCAGTAAATACGGAGCATGCGCAACTGTAATTTACGGAATGTTCTTGTTTTAGTGATATCTCTGGACTCTTTGTGTGTTTCTAACTTTTGAAAATAAAGAAAGGGTCATTTTCCCGAAAGATGTCGCTCTAGTGTTGGCTTGCGTAGTAAGAGTAACTATTTTCCGAAAGCAGAACGCCCGCAGAATTTGATGTTTGACTTTTATGCCATTAATTGGGTCACGTGACCATGTCTTTTTTAGTTAAATTTAGCAAAAAAAAGAAACGTGCATTGAGAACAAAACAAAGTGAACGTTATAAAACTTTAATTCATATAAATGTTCCGTATGAAATCTCAGAAACGCTGATACAATTTTCTAAAATATCGTTTTCGTTTCATGAAGGTAAAAGAATTTTCTCATGAAAATAATGATAATCTTATATGTTTCTTGTAAAAGTGGAACATTATAAAAGTAGTTCCTAAACTCGTTTTGGAGTAAAATAAAGCATAGCATCGGATACAGGATTTTTAAAAGGGGAGTAGGATCAAGGATTTTTTTAAAAAGGGGGTTCAACTAAGTCAACAATTTGGAAATTTTAGATTTGATTTCACTAAAATCAAGAGAAAAAGGGGGCTCCGGACCCCCTTGAACCCTTGGATCCGCCTATGATGACTTATGACAGAAATTGATCTTCACAATTACTAAATAAAAGTGCACCACATTGTATAAACTCGAATCACAAACTATAGCAGTTCTCTCAGAGGCTTTACTGAGTACTCAAGTGAGATTTAATGATTTTTCAGAATTAGTTGTGTGGGAGTTCATACGTAATTTCTATCTTAACACTTACGTCACATTTCATGAAACAAACCTCAGAGCTATAAAACAGCAAAACCCGTTGTATTTTTTGTGATTTTATTACAAATCATCAGTTCTCACCGTTGTCTGTCAGACATTTGCTGAAATAAAGCCTGTGACTTTTACCTGTTAAATTACTACGTTTAGAATTGTCTGCCATTTATCGTAGGCTGCGACCACGAGGGTTCCAGGTTCGATTCCGCGAGAGGGCTGAGGTCAGAAAATCGCCTTTCTCGCCGATAATGTCCCTTTAAGACTGTTTCTCGAAATTGTTCAATCGTTCACCGGAATATTTCTAATTCTGTGTATAGTCTAGAGTTCTCTATCTGAGCTCATTATACTGACAAAATGGAACGCTCTTGAATAACGATATTACGTAAGTTATCAGTCAGGTTAAACTTGAGTTAATAAATGTGAATGTGCAGAGATTAAAAATTTGACAAAAGACGGCGCCACTCATCGTCAACTAGAGAGCAATAAACATGACAGATTTTACAATTTTCAATATCATTTGTTTACTGTACAACGAGACAATTGTATCAAATAAGCTGCTACAAAAAACAAGTCCACTCAGAGGCCTGAACTTTTTTAAAGGTTTGGACCACCATAATGGTGATATCACCCATGAACCCCCAGCTTGGGCTGTCGGATTCCGGAAATTGTCATTGGCTCACTTGCCACCGACCCGCTTTGCTACTCAGTTGTTTTCAAGTCCACTAACTACTCTTGTATGTGATTTCTATGACTCTGGGGTCGTTCACTGTACATGTAATGTATCGAAACGCCGGAGCAACATTGTGAGCCCGGGGGGGGGGGCAGGAAATTCATAATAATACCACATTAAAGTCTATAACTTCAACGGAATTTTGTTATTTAACCATGTAGTCCTAGCAAAGTCTTAGCAAAATAAGAAACCGCGAATTCAGTCACCCGCAAATGTAGGCCCGTCAAATGATAGGTGAACCTGCCTTTTCGTGCCACATTGCGTCAACGCGAGATTCCAGGCAAAACAACAAAAGACCGATAACAGTTGTATTCAGTATGGGTCTCTGAATAGGACACCATTGCGTGCGGGTGTTATTCGCAGATTCTCGCGGTGACTTAGGCAAAAGTAAGCCAATACGCCTAACAGTTCGTTACATTTGACAATGGGGCTATTCGGAAAATCTACAATAACTAGAGGGCGTGCGTGTACTAGTGGTGATAGATTAACAGCCTCGATTTCGCGAGCCCTTTAAATACATGGTGAAATGGCTTGCAGCCGTGCCAACTGAATTTGAGATTGCGTAAAAAGGGTGCTTCTAAGAGAGGAAGTAAGCACGACCTCATACAAAGGTAAGGTTTGTGATTATTTTAACGATTATTCCATGATTATTCTACCGATGCCTGTTAACTGAGGCACTCGCCGATGTCGACTTCGCGGCAGTCAGTCGCCAGCCAGAGTCTGGTTAATCTTTGTATGTTGTGATATGTGATACGATACTTGACGTAGCAATCGGGATCTTTTCGTACATCAAAGCATTATTATTGTTTGGAATGATTTCT